>JASANF010015847.1:0-37724 GCA_030248245.1 Trissonchulus sp. WLG1_4
ACCGACTCCGATGGAAATCGAGATCGAGACGGAGGCGCCTACACCGATGGACACAGCGCAGGAACCAGCCGCCAAACCGCGCACGTAAGCGTAGGCCGCCTTCTATTGAATTAAGACATGCTGGAACTGAGTTCATAGTGCCTTTGAAAACGCGAAAAGCATCGGAGGAAGAGGAGTTTATAGTTCCACCAGCTCCCATGGTAGACTTGCCAACCTTTGAGGATAAACGAATGTACCTCATTGGTCCACCGGTAAATTTGATTACTACCTATAGCAATTATGCCAAATGGCACAGAGCCGAATTACGGCGAGAGGAAGTGACGTGGCAGGTGTACTAATTTTTCTCTGATGACCTGCCTCTGGAGGACCGCGTGGTCGCTGTACCACATCCTTGTGAGTGGGAGCTTCACGTTCTCCCCCTGTATATAACTAACGTGTTTTTGCCAATTGGCAGCCTGTTTCAGGGCAAGGCTAATTGTTATTTGACTCTTAGCCAGGAGGAAATGCAGGAAGCCCGACGCATGCTCGAGGTCATGCTGTTGCGGCAAGGGCATGCGCATCGTGAAACGCAGCAGGCGCAGATGCGACGGGATCAGGAGCGTATGCTCGCTGCCCTCAATCGTCTGCACGCCCACTTGAACGTTCCACCGATTCCTGCACCTCAGCCAGCGGCACCATTCAGAGAGGAGCAAGCCATCTTTGCTCAGGATGTGCAGGATGTTGGGTTCCCAGAGGAGGAGCAACCGTTGGAGCGGGGTCAGCCTGGACGGGCTATGTACTTGACTGTCACCGGGCCTATGGATGAAGAACCCGGGCAGAGGACGGCATCGTCCACACCTGATTGGCCAAACCTGGTGGCAGCAAGACCGGTGAACCCCGAAAGGCCTGACCTCCCGCCTCCAACGGATTCTCCTTATCTGATTTGATTGAATTCGTGGCTTGGAACAAAGACGTTTAGAGAGAAGTTGGCTGCGGCGAAGCATGTGAGGTTAAAATTGGACCCCACCACCAGGTACACTGATACGACCCCACAGTGGAACCGTTTCGCTCCCAGAGATCACGCGAACCCACCTGACAAGGTGCGTGCGCGTGCTCCTGAGAACAAACCGGTGGCATTTGTGCGGGACTTCACGGTGCTTCGTGCGTGGCATGTCCTAGACTTCCCAGTTAGTTGCCAATCCAACAGCTCTCTATCCGTCTTTGGTCCGCTACCGAATCTTGGCTTTTAACTGGCTCCGGGAGGAAGCGGCTTTTATGCAGGCTCTGCCATTTCAGGGTCTATTGAAATTTTTTGAGTCGCTAATGAACCACCTCCCTTATCGTGACTTGCTAGGACAAGAGACGCTGGCTGTGGAGTATGAACCTAGGGATAGTGAGTCAGCCACGACTGATAAGACTCAGTTCTATACCTGCAAGTGGCTGTTTCCGGCGGTTCAATTCCCCGTAGCCCACCAACCGGTTGAAATTAAGGCTACGGCTGCGTCTAAAGCGATGGCTTTTATTTACTGTGCGGTGCAGTTATTGCCTGAATTATATTTTTACCCGCACTTAACCATGACTGACAACTGCCCGGAAACGCTCTCGTTTTTGTGTAAGGAGGCGCGTCGTTTGGAGGCGGCTATGCGCGGTATTCGAGACGCGTATGGGTTGTACTACGAGTACCCGCCCCATCCCCCTCCCGAGTACTATTACGGTGCGCCATTTTTCAGATATCGGATGTCATGTTCATTCATGTACCGATACGTGGACCCGATGACGAACCACGTACGGGAGCTGAAGCATCGGGCGTATTCCGTCACCCTCCCGACGGCGGAACACTGGCATCACCACGACCGGTGTGTCTTCGTGGGACGATACGACATGGTGGAATGGCTGCGTAGTGCTGACGGACGCGCTGCTCATGGCGGCACCGTTAAGCAGACCATCGACCGGGAGCTGAGACGCATGCCCATGCACGCTGTCTGGCGTCAAGGACCCCGCCTGGTCACCGCCTATCAGTTGGTTTGGGAAAAGTTCTATGCCCAACCACCTGTGCGTGAGTTTCTAGTGGCGAACGCCCACAAGCTGTTTGCAAAGGCAGCTCCTAGGGCCACCTATTAAAGTACGGGAGTGGACATTGACAGAGGCCGAGTAGCGGCGCATGTGCCCTCCTACACCATGGAAAATATCATGGGTGCGCTGTATACGTCGGTTGTGTTGTGGTTTGTGCAGCTAGGGCCAGGGGAAGCTATTTTTGATGATTCAGGCAAGGGCCGCACGTCAATGACGACCGTGGAGGAGATGGAGTGGCACGACGTGATCCGGAAGCGCATGGACAACGCGGTGGCGCGATTCCAGCAGGGGCTGTCACACCCACCTTTTCTGGACGCGCAGGGGACATCCCATCCGCCCCACCATGTGCGTTATCCGCCCATTGATCCGCCATTCCACCCGCGGGCCACCAACATCGCTGGCTTGGTCGGTACGCCGCAGACCTGGTACTACCCTGCTGCAGCCCTGTTGCAACCCGGCGGTGCCAGACATCGGACGCAAAATCACAAACGGGAACGCAAACTCCGGGCGCAGTGTTACTACCCGGTGGATTTGTTTGCGCAATGGCAATTGCCATGGCATGGTGGTAGTGATACGGAGTAGGATGAGATGCGGAGAGTGTGCTTTTTCGAGGGCGGCATCGCCGTACGTGAGCACCAAAGCTCTCCTTATTCTTGTCCTATTGTTAGCCATGGTTTTTAGCTTTTCGTAGCTTGTTTTATTACCTTTGAGTATATAAACGAACTTTAAGCCTTTTATAGTAAACTTTAATAGGAATCTAGAAAAAAAGGGGGGAATAAAGGCCGAATTTCTAAAGGTATATAATCGGGTATTGCACTACAGTGAAAAGCTGTAGGGAGCATATTTTCTGCCAAAAAGGCCTTATTTTATGGTACTTTTACTGATAGTATCGTTAAGTGTGATACTTAATATGTCTTTTTCTTTTAGGAGTGGTATATTTCTTATGAACCTTTTCTTCTTTTGATCGTCAAAAAATTTGAGTTTAAAATCTATAGTTGGAGGCGTGTGCGATGCCGCATTCGTCCTCCTATAGACTTTAAATTACGGTTTAGTATGGAAAGGGAAAAATGGTCTGAAAGGATGATTTGGAAAATAGTTGAAATACCCGAAATTGTGGCGTAATTGGTATTTATTGTTGTTGATATTATTACGCGTGTAAATTCCCTATTGGACTTTCAAAACCGAGTAATGAACCTGCTACGAATCGCTCTAATTGCACGGATTTGCTTTACGACTCATAATCCGGACTCTATACATTGCCATTGCTATCACTACGACGTCCCTTACTAATGAATCGGTCCCCAAAGCGTTACCCGATTGACTCACCACTCGTGCGATAACCTAAAATTTAATGCCAAAATTTGTTCCCAAAACGAACTGACACTTTTAAACGGTTTCATCATGCTTTCGGCTTAAATAGCCAGTGCGTAGAACTCGTCAATACTCGATTTGCGACTCATTTTACTCGGATTTGATCCCCCCCAATTGTGACTGATCAATTCATATCATAATTTGTGATTTTTCCCAGTGCTCACTGTCTGTCTTGTTTTGGGTCGGTAACTTGTGATTTGTGATATTGCAGTATTTTTGTTAATTATTATAACCCGATCGCGCGCTCAACCCCCTTTCTAGCCTAGAAAACCCCCCTTGGCGTCTGAGCGATGCCGCCCGGTGCGCCAAGGGAGATTTTCTAATTTCCCCCGACCAGTTTCACTACGTACATGTGGTACAGTAAGAGCACAGTGAGCCACCATGTGAAAAACATGGCGACTCTGGCCCGCCAGCTCGCTAGGTGGCGGTGTGCAGCCGTCCGAACAAATCGGACCAGCTGCAGTTACTTTGACAAAACTAAAACTGCGCCCATGTCACATTGTTCTGACATTACGAAAACAACAAATTGACTAATGAGTGGAGCGAGGGGTGGTATAATTAACAAAAATATGAAAGGTGTTAGAAACTTGGGATAAGTGATGGCACAGGGACGCATGGCCCAGACTATCACCCCCAAGCAACCAACACCTTTCCCCCATAACTGTTATTGATATAATATGTATAAATAATCAATAGTAATTAAATTAATTAGAAATTTAACCAAAATTTTTTTGAAATTTTACCTGTTTTGAGGTGATTCCTGATGGGCTTTGGACTTTTTCTTCGGTTTTCTTCTGGATTTTTCTTCCTTTTTCTTTTCTTCGGGTGTTCGTGGGTATGTGTGGGAATATGGACGTGTTAATGGGAACGGAAATACGGATTTGAACGTGATTTTGGCATGGATTTGAACGGAATTTCGGTGTGTTTTGAAGGTTCTGAGTGGAATTTTGGGTTGTATAATGTGAAAGTTTACCGGTATTGATGTGTATTAGTGTAGTATGTAGTGTTGTGTGTGTTGTGTATGTCCTGGTGTGTTTTGCGTGTGTTTTTGTGTGTGTATGTTTGGTATGTACTGTGTAACGGATTGAACTAGTGTGTATTATGTTGTTTTACTAACGTGGTAGTGAACTGTCTTATTTTTCCTTTGTTTTGATATTATTCTGTGATTTGTATAATTTGTACGGTGTATTGTGGTGTGTACCTGCAAAATTTTTCTGCCTTATTTTGTGTCGTGTGTTGTTCTGAATTTTTTTTTGAGCTAATGTGTCGATGTTCTCTTTTGTCTTTGTCTTTGTTTTTGCGTGATTTCGGCCGTTTTTGTTCTGTTCTGTTCTGTGTCGCTGTTTTTTTTTGGAGAAAAGGGTAAACCGGAGGTGAACGAATAATTTGATCCCTGTACAATCAAAACTAATCCGAGTTCTATGATCCAAATACTGACATAGGATGGTAACGTGTACAGGAGGAGGATCAATATCATCAATCATTATTGCAATCAGTGCCTTGTATGGTGTATGTATGCTTATGTGTATAATGTATGTATGTGCTATTGTGTATGTATGAGTTCCGTGATTTAAATTTTGATTATTATTGTGATTAACGCTTTAACTTGTCATAATAATTCTGCCTCATTTTAGTAACTACTAGTGTAAAATATTTTATAATACTGTATAATTTTTGTGTCATTTCTGCCATATTTATGCTCAATTTCTATTGCCATTGTATGCTCAAACGGTCCTTTGTTTTAAATATCTAATTTTCTCCCTGTATGAAACCGTCAAAACAGTTTAAATTTACAGTAATCCTAAATGACCCCTTTCTGGTTTTTAAAACAATGGTGCGCAATTTCAGTTTAATACGCATGCGTTTGGACTCTCAAATAAGGCCATAGGGGCCATCTATTTAACGAAATTACGGGTTTGACGTAGTTTGAAATAGTACGATTTTCAAAAATGACCATAAAAGGTGTCACCTGCTAATTCAGGTTATGTATCCGGCCGCCGGTTTGGGGCGAACATGGCCGAGGCCACCAAGGCATGGAATATACCTGCCGTATGGGGCTACTCCTACACCTATGGTCGGCCTAGAAGTGATAAAGGCCTCATTTATAACCTATAGAATCTTATAAGCTACGGACAAAAACCCAAGAACCAAATAAATCTTTTACTTTATTCATAAAACAAACGCATCGTACGGGTAAATTACAAATGGTAAAGCGCACAGATCATAACTCAGAATTTAAAATTTGGAAAATCGATAAACCTAATAGTTTAATAACCTGTACTTTAGTATAATGTATGTGCAAAAGCGAGTATGCGTTTTCATTTAAGGCTCCCCTGCCGCGATCCGACCCCTCTCCCGATCCTCGATCTGTTATATACTGTAGTTTTATTTTTGCTCATCGGAGAGAGAGGGAGGGTCAAGGTAAAAACCTCGACCGATTTCAAAAAGACACTAATGGTTTTCATTTTACACACACCTAAACCCATGCTCGCTTCTAATCATTCCAAATTTATAACTCGGGTATTAACCATATGTGCTTTAACATTTTTGTTTTGTTTTCTCGTCCGTGTGGACTAGTAATTTGTTTTGTATTTGTTTTGTTTTTGATTAATAGTTTGATTTAGTTTGATTCTGTGATTTGAAATTTCAATTAGTCTGTTAATATTTGTTATAATTACTAGTTATGTATAAATGCAGATACACCCATTTCTCTAGGATAAATGCGGGTTGAGTTTCCCCACTCTTCGACTCCCTTTTTCGCCATAACTCCAAAAACTTTTCAGAAAAACCTCTTGGGAAAGTTCGGGCCGAACTTTATCGGAGAGAGAGAGATGTGAAGTACAGTACATGAAAAAAAAGTTTGTCAAAACCCATGTCTTTTAAGACAAAAGAAATGTGGTTAATGTGAATAGCGCATTTATAAAGGTTAAAATTATCTCTAACGAAGTTTTTACAATAACAACCGCTCAACGTATTCACATTTGACAAATTGATGTAAAGTGCCTGGCTCAAAGGCGGCGCAGATTGGTTACGAATTTCTGCGACGGTCGGTTGTGTTCTCGGCTGCGGCCCGTTATTTTTATACCCTGTCCCAATTGTTTGTATCTGCCCTAAAAGTTGCGATTTATCAACTGGTATTGATGTTATTCTAACTGGTTTTTCTGTGTAATTCCTGCGTTTTATTTAGTCAGGTAGCGTAGATCTCAGTTTTACGTACTTTCTCTAGGCTTAGTGAGCGACGTAGGCCCTACGTTCTAGTCAGGGGAGTCACACTTCGGTCTCGGACTTAGGTAATCTACCTGAAGCCACAAGGCAGAACACTAAAAACTTAACACAACAACAAAAAAACAAAGAACAAAGAACAAAGAACAAAGTTCTTTCAAGAACAATATTTACCTTTCAAGCTCACAAAAATTGGTTTTTGGATTTAAGCATAAGGAACACTTTTTACATTGCGGTAACGGCAAAGCAATAACATGATCACCTAAAAGTCATAAGTTGTTACATCTTTCCTTATTTTTATTGTATTTTTTCTTTGCAGCAGCTGAAACTATTTCAAAAACGGTAAAGTAAACATAAAAAAGTTTGTTTCTTTTTAATTTTTTTATTTCTATTCAAGTAACTTTGTTTTCTGATATTTTTTATACTGAACCAAAAAAATTTGGTGTCATTTAGCCATAAAATTTTAAACTTCACCTATGTTATTTCATGGATTTACTATACTTAAACTTACACGAAACTTGAAGCCCAGTAACTAATCAGAGTTGATTGTTCTATTCTTGCTTTTCTGTTTTTGTCGCAAAGTGCTTTTCTTTAAGTTCGATTAACCTACAGAACCAGGCTATATGTATATTATTGAACAAAAATTTTTATGTAAGATGTATAAGTAAACTGGTAATAACTATATTGTTACAGCGATATTTAACTCTTGCCTGGTTGAAAGTCCGTGACGCCTTCTCCGACACTTTCTACGACGCCGGCGCCCTCGTGTCCCAGAATCACCGGAAACAGTGCGGTCTGAAGACTTCCTTTCCAAACACTGTAGTCTGAGTGACACACGCCCGTGTAGAAAATCTGAATTTGGTTTATTTGGCTAATGAGCAAGCGATACCACAACTTACTAAACTTACTTACTAAAAATTACAGCTAGCTATTTTGAATCAGATTTTTTAACTGACGTCAAAGCATAAATTCAACCGCCATCCAGAAAATGATATTATGATATCATTTGTAACGTTGATATTAAGTTTGGGGATTGATAATCATGATCATGATTCTGTGATAACGATCTTCCCAAACTAACTTATTATTATGTGCTATTCAGGCAATAATAAATTAATAAAATGTAATAAAATTTAATGTCTTTTTAGGCTATATAATGGTAAAAAAATAATGACGTGATATTTTGCAACTCGTAGGTATCTCAGACTTAGTCTTAACTTGGCCAATATTTCGTTGTCTTTTTATGTACTAGCAATATCGACAAAAGAAATGACAATTCTGCCATAGATATTAAATATCTAGCCTTTATCGTCAATCAATACTTTCAACGGTATGTTGGTTCTGCGGGTGAAGCTACACAATTATTTTCTCAGTGATAGTAAGCAAAAGTTGTACCACAGTTTTTTATAATTTTGTTGGCTAAAGCGACAAGTAGCTGAAACGATTGACCGAGCCTTGAAATGTGGAAGTTTTTTAAAAAACTAACCTTGACTCTGACTTTGTGGGCTTTTGGTGGAGCAACCTCTATATTTTCAATTGATATTGGGGTGTCAGGCTCCCACACAACTGCGGCACGACATTGAATAGGCTAGAAAATAATGACAATAACATTACACATAAATGTACAAGAAATAAACTTCAAGCTTTCTAAGTAAACTTTAAAATAAAAAAAATAAAGAAATAAATCAAGCATAATAAAGAACTGGTTATTTATTACTGCTATCCCGTATTTATTACATTTGAAAAAAATTTAGTTTAGATCAATCCTCCATTTTGATAATTTTTTGTCCAGAAACTTGAGCTAATTCACTTGTATCTCAGCATCTCGAAATGTAAAAAATCTCTCGCGGTAAAAAATCTTAATTTGATGATGTTTTATTTTCTTGAGTATTCAAAGAATTTAAACCTGCGGCCAAGTGACAAAGCCGCCAGTACCGCAAGAAATCGAGCCATGCAGCTAGTGACGGTTTAAATCCCAGTCAGCGATTTTAGATACAAACAAAATGTTATAATTATAAAATATACTGATAAAATTAAATCATACTAGTCAGCTTAAAGTTAAGTACCTTATTGTGAGACATTGAATTCTTTCAACAGTTACGCAGAACTGATACACAAAACCAAAAATAATTTATAATAATAAATAAGCTGCTAAAATCAATGTAAACAATGTAATCAATGTAATTGAACAATAATGTGTCTTACACTTTTCTTCAGTCAAAACTGTAACTGTTTGTGTAACTGTAACTAAGACAATGTTTGCAAGTAGGAGCAATTACTTTAACTATGTCCATGTCAGTCATTAAACAAGTCTTCTGCTGTGTTAGTTATTATTTTACGACTCTGGAGTGTCAGTATTTAAAGCGGCCCTAACCAATTAACAGTAAAAATTTCCAACACCCCCGCCGTTACAGATGAGCTGCTGAATTATAAAACTAGTTTAGAACTAGTCGGGTGGCTACAACGGGTTGCCGACAGTGGGTAGAGGACCCTCTATTCTAGGAAGAAGACCCTCTATTCTGGGCGGAGGACCCTCTATTCTAAGCAAAGGACCCTCTATTCTGGGTAGACGACCTTCTGTTCGTCAAAAGACGACCTTCTGTTCGTCAAAAGACGACCTAGAAAAATCAAAATCTCAATTTCGAAAATTTGACGCCTTTGGCCCCCTGGGGCATGGTACCGTATCCAGGGGGCCTTGGCGGGGTCCCCAAGGATTGTAGCCAAAAATGGACCTAGGATTCGTGTTCAGGGGGCAAATTACCCCTAGACACATCAAAATCTTGAAGATTGATTTTGCCTCGCAACTGGTCGGCAACCTATCAACGCAATCTGCACACCAATTGACAATAATTAACAATAATAATATCTATTATCCTAACGATAACAGATATTACAGATACAATAGAATTATTTTTGAGTTGTATCTTCAGATCCGCTTCGCAATCCAATAAAGATATCCTGTACTACTATCGCATTCCAAGCAACCCTATACTACTATCAAAATCCAGCAAAGCTGCTCTATACTACTATAAATATGTAATAATACAACTATCAAAATCCAGCAAAGCTACTCTATACTACTATCAATATGTAATAATAATAATAAAGAGGACCACATTATTATATCCTAACGCAAAATGGACATTCCAAAATTTAACCCCCATAAATCTCAAATCTCAAAAGCAACATCAAAATCTCAATTTCGAAAATTTGACGCCTCAGGACCCCCTAGGGTGGGTACCCTGAGGGGTTCATAGGGGGGTCCAGGAAGGTCCTACGCAAAAATGGACCTCGGATTCGTGTTCAGGAGCTCAAATTACCCCCAGAAACATCAAAATCTCAATTTCGAAAATTTGACCCCTCAGGACCCCCTAGGGTGGGTACCCTGAGGGGGTCATAGGGGGGTCCAGGAATGTCCTACGCAAAAATGGACCTCGGATTCGTGTTCAGGAGCTCAAGTTACCCCCAGAAACATCAAAATCTCAATTTCGAAAATTTGACCCCTCAGGACCCCCTAGACCCCTTAGGAGGGGTACCCTGAGGGGGTCATAGGGGGGTCCATGAAGGTCCTACGCAAAAATGGACCTCGGATTCGTGTTCCGGGGCCCAAATTACCCCCAGAAACATCAAAATCTCAATTTCGAAAATTTGACCCCTGAGGACCCCCTCATTTTGAGGGTCACGTGACCCGGCCCCCCGAGAGGTCACGGGGTCACCAACGTGGGGGGCACAATCACTCAAGGGGGGGAACCTTCCACCAAAGTTTGGTTTATATCCATAAAATATTAACTCAGAAAAAACGCTTACAGACAAATGGACATACGAAAAATAATAATAATTACCTAACCTATACTATCTGAATTTGTTTGACAAAAAAGATATTGATAATAACTCGGCTTAAGCTCTATGTATAAAAACGAGATTTGTGTCAATATGTAGCTAATTATCATACCTATCGGCCTTCTCTAAGGTACTTTTTTGTATTAGTGACCGTTGGGCGTTTAAATGGATTTAAAAACATTTTGAGGTCATTGAAATCGATCCTTGAAAATCGTATGATTGTAATTGATAGCTTCGATTAGTTACAGTTTCAATTTAGATTGATTACAGTTAGTTTTGTATTCTATTGCACAGGTTTCTATGGTCTGAGAGTCACTGCAAAAATAGGCTGATAGCTTGCACAGCAACAGAAGAAAAGAACAAGTTTCGTATTCTATTGCAAAGGTTTCCATGCTCTAAGTTTAGAACATGGTTTCAGCTGATGTTACTAAAAGGAGACCAATCTATCTGTAGGCGATTATACACAATTTATTATACTGGCAGTGCTTGCAAACGCATGGCACTGTTAATTCATCAAACAGTATGATTTTGCTCAACTTAGCATGCGATTTTTTGGCGTCATATAAATTATGACGAGTCGCTCAATTAAACTGAGGTGTTATTGGATCAACAAGCCTGCATTATCAAAACGCACCTGTATTGAAACTGCTGTGTCTGTTAAGAAGACAGTACTGTCTCATGCGGGAAACTGAGTTTGCACGAAAAATGACAAAGTAGTAGCGTATGATTCCGCATTTAAATCTATACTACAGCAACAATCATGGTCATGGGGACTTCATTCTTCCGCAACCTCCCCAACCCCCCCCCCCCCCGAAAAAAGGCAACTTCACTTCCACCCAAGACCCAAGAAGACACGCAGTTCATCCCACAAAATGTCGTCAAAGTAGCTCACAAGGCCGGAATCGGTGGCTCACGAAGCAAAGTTGCTCCACACTCGCCCCTGAATTTGTAACCTGTCCACCTATGCTACCCTATCGTCTCGGTCTCAGGTTACATACTTTTTACCATGAGGATGTATAAAGTGTAATATGTGTCACAGGGTAATGTGACCAGGGTTTTTTTTCAAAATCGGCACTGTGTAGTTGTGTAAATTAAAAATTTGCTGTGTAAATTAAGGGTATGTTGTGTAAATTTTTAAAAATGTGTATTTTAGCATTTTTTAGGTAAAAATTTACCATTTTTTCACGTGAAAAGTAATATTTCGACTTTGAGACTCGAACTACATACGAAAATAAAAAATGAGATAATGGAAAACTTTTGCGTTTTTGTCAGTTCAAGTATCCGACGACAGGGCAAGCCCCCCTAAAATTTCGAAAAATCTGAAACAAGCCCGAACACCAAGGCCGACACCCCGTGTACATGCATGGTTTACACAGATAGAGAGTTGTTCTATCAGCCAGATCCTACTCGTTTTTTTCAAATCCGGGTATAAAACTTTTACAGTAGTTTGACGTAGGACAAGAAATCGCACAGACAGGCTCAGAGTGGCTGATTTTTCACTGTCAACTTTCAAGTACATAAAAACGAATGCTAAAATAAAAAAATCATAAGCCGTTTAAGAGCAGAAACTGAAGATTTTTTATTTTGGGGTCAAAATTTAGACTTACTGTTGTTAGGACAAAGAGGTCACAGGCACAAATCGCCACTTCGCGAATTTTTGTAATTTTTACAACCAAAATAGGCCGTTTCATCAACTTTTGGGGCAAAATGGGGCTGTGTAAATCAGTGTGTATTTTTATTTTTTGCTGTGTAAATTAGGCGGCCGATGTGTAAATACACCCTATTTTACACAAAAAAAACCCTGAATGTGACCCCTCATTTGAAAGCTCTAACAATCTCCTCTCCAATGTCGTTTTAATTATACCACTAACGTGTAATCAGTTATGGCCCCTGAAAAGTTTTCCTAAAAGGGGCTGGTTTTTACAGATCACCCCATGGGTGATCAAATCCCAAAACAATTGAATTTAAGCAAAAATTTAAAATTTTTTTGCTAATTTTTCAAAAAAAGGAACATAAAATAGTCTTAACTAAGATAAATACGACTTGGTCGAACTAGTCTAAACTAGACGCACTAGACTTGTTACCTAACCTATACTATCTGAATTTGTTTTAAAAAAGAGATATTGATAATAACTCAACTTTGACTGTACGTACAGAAACCATTTTTACGTCATAATGTAAGAAATCATCCCACCTATAGTTTTTCTAGAAGGCACTTTTTTGTATTATTTACCCTTGAACAATTACAGGGATTTAAAAAGAATTTGCTGTCCCAAAATTTGATCCTGGGTAATCGTGTGATCGTAATGTTAAAATTTAGTCATTATTCTTATCTTATTTCTGAGCGAGAGTTACTGTAAACAGAGAGATCAGTTGCTGATTTTCTCAGCAAGTTGACTAATAAATAAAAAGTGGTAAATACCGACTACCGGATTTTGCATTTTTAACGTGCCAGAAACATTACCAACATCCTGTGCTAGCAGGTAATCGCATTCATCTGAACTACGTCGTTAACTTATTGTGAAAAGTTTAATCATTCGGAAAGGACTTATCTATCAAAACCTGTACTGGAGGAAGACCAAAGGTCAACGCATCGCTGACTTTTAGTCTATATACATATCTACTTAAATGCTTGCAGTTTTAATCGCAATTACGTTAAGCTATGTCAGAGTAAAGTTATTTTTGCGGGTCAACATAGAAATACAGTTAATTTTGTAGAATTTACTATCCTTAGCTGTAAAAAAAGTTAACGCACTTTTTTATTCAAAACTTAACAATGCCTCTAGCTATAACATTATCTTAATTCACTTTCTGAGGATGCAATTTCACCCCAACCTCTCACAGTAACTAAGGAAAAGGTAGCTATTACTTCACTGGCACCCATTGGCTATTTTGAGAATGTCTCTAGAAAGTCAGTTTTGAAAACTAGAAGTACTGAACTGTGAACTCATACTTTTGATTCTTTTCATCCAGAATTCACAGTCTGTTGGTCCATCTGTTCTGGTATCCAATTAATACAATAATACGGATTTTTGGCGAAACTAATTAAGAAACAGTGCCCATGTTAAGGTCTTCATTCCTGTTATAGAAGCTAATTTGTATAGCTGTCGATGCAGTGCAAATACCTATGAATGATTATCCTATCCACCAATCCAAAAATGCAGTTTTGCTCATAGGTTGTAAAAAGTGAGTTTTTCGCTTTGAAATTGCACGTTCACAGAGAAACTAGTCCAATACGGTATGGTGTCAAATAATTACTGCCAGACACAAGACTACCAATATCTACCAATATCTTGAACTAATCAACTATTTGCAAGCCAGACATCACACAATAGTGCCAGAAACGTTTGAAAAATCAAGCCAGATATCAGATTGGCCATCTTGTGAAGCACACATAATCTGTGGACGCACATTTTTTTGCCCCAAATAAGAAAAAATACGTTTTTCTTTAGATTTTGAAATAAGCTTCTGGATTTCTCACAAGTTATCATTAATGCTGTGAGTACTTCACCGTTTACGCACAGTTTCACAGTTCTAACAGATATTACAGCACAACCATTCAAGCAATTTGTACTAAATTTTGTGTGCATAACCTGCAACATATGTCCTTTTAATCTGTGTGAACAAACGAAACAAACTGCCTGACACAATTGTGATGAAATTATCAATCCGAATACGATTTTCAAAACGTCATTTTTCCGACTTTGCGACTTCACTGCTAACCGTATGCTGCATCAGTTTTACTGAAACTTGGCAAACATATTTGCCTTAACATATGTTTTTGAAACATTTAAAAAGCAATGCCTTACCTTTCACTGAACAAGATTTACAGACGTGCAAAGTCCACTGCTTTCGCGACACTACACCCGTAATTCAAATTTGAATTGATTGTATAATGCTACTCAGTTTTGAATAATGTTGGTGACATGCAAGAAACCACGTCCACGACCCTTAGTTATTTGGTCTAACTAGTCTAAACTAGACGCACTAGACTTGTTACAATATGATTACCTTACTATACTATATAAATTTTTCGGCAAAAAAATGAAATGATAATAACTCAGGAACCACTCAAAGTAGAAACGTCGTCTTTTTTTTATTAGATAGCAGAAGTCATGGGCAAAAAGTTTTCTATTCACAGTTAATCGATAAAAGAAACCGTTTAACCCCTAAACCGGTTACAAAAAAATAAAAATTATCATAACGTAACGTTACGTATCGTAACATATCATAACGTTTTTGGTATCACCGGAAAGCTCTTTCTCTGCCCTAACTAACAGTGACAATAAGAACTTTTTACGCGGTACCTGAATAAAGTTATAGCCTAAACTGCGCTAAAACTGACGCAATATTTAGTTAAAATATTTTGACGTTTTTCGACATATAAGTCAGCGGTGACCTATAGCTTTTTTGGTATCAAATAAAAGCTCGACCTTTTAGGTATTCAACAGCGAAAACTAAATCTTTTTACGCGGTACTTGAAAAAAATTATGACCAAAACCATGGCGGTGGTCCAGTATTATTAATATTTCAAATGTATTTTGACGCTATTGGGAACATGTCAGCCAGAATCTATAGTTTAATTAGTGTGAATTGAAAGCGCCTTTTCTGAACTATCGAATTGCGGAAACTATAAAATTTTTGGTGGAACCTAAAAAAAGTTATTACCAAAAGCGTGGTGGCTGAAAAACATCATTATTTGGTCAAAGATGTTTTTCGGTATATAAGTCAGCGTTAACGTATAGCTTTTTTGGTATCAAATGAAAGCCCGTCTTCTGCCCTGTCTAACTTTGAAAACTAGAACCTTTTACGTGGTACTTGAAATAAGTTATGGTCAAAAGTTTTTTTTAGAAAAGAATTTTGTTCGAAAAAATTTCTCCTCTACTACTCACACCATAAAAGTATTGAACAAAAGTTCGTAAAAATTGAAATAGTTATAACTTGCTTCAACGTTGACGTAGAAACACAAAATTGACAGCATTCAACTCAGAATTGAAGGGGCTTTCGAATGATACCTTACATGACGTTTACGGAAGCAACGGCCAGTCACGTATGACTATTATTTTATACTGACCTTTGGTCGCCGTTTACGTCATCATGCGACCTATCAATCGATAGCACTTGATGAACGCAAGCATATAAAACAAGTTTCACTTCGATACCATAACCCTAAAAAAGTTATGGCTCCTGGAATTTTACCCTTTGGTGACTAACTATAATCACCTCATATGCGGGCAAATCGCATTGTAATTCAAATTTAATGAAAATTTTTCAAAAAATTTTCGTTGTCATACAATAAACTACGTGAAGTTCTAGATTTGGTCGAACTAGTCTAAACTAGACGCACTAGACTTGTTACCTAACCTATACTATCTGAATTTGTTTGAAAAAAGGGATATTGATAATAACTTGACATTTGCTCTACGTAGAAAAATTATTTTTGTGTCATATTATAGGCAATTCTTGCACCTATCAGTCTTCCATTAGAAACTTTTTCGTGTGATCGACCTTTTGAAAATTATAAGGGTTTAAAAGGATTTTAACATCACCGAATTTGAACCTCAATAATCGTGTGACAGTAATACTAGTAGAATATGGTTACATCAGCTGCAAGAAAACAGCTATTAGAAAACATCGTTAGTATTGTCACTTGTCAGCATATTTAAAAAAACTCTGCTTGAATTCTTGGTTTTTTCATCTCTTCTCAACTACAGTTTGAACAATTGGACAAAATATATATTTGCTGTGGAAAATTTTTTCAACTGATCACATATTATGGCAGAATCAGCTATTCAGTATTTTTGCCAATAACGACTTTACCAATAACGAACATTCAACATACTTCCATAGGATGGACACCCGGGGTATGCGGACACCCTGTTGTTACTAGTGACCGCGATTTCATCCAAAACAATATAAAAATTTTAATTTGCCTTCACTCAAATCATGCGAAGTTCACCTCGACACCTCGTAATTGTCAAGCCTCTCGAATAATTTTTTGTCTAATAAAACGTCAAATTACACCTAGTCATTCACGCTTTTGCTTCCTTTATTGACACAAAGGCCAACTTTTTTACTTAATTATTTGGTAAAGGAATTAATTTATCCAAGGCTTATGAATGAAATCGAACCAAAATGGTTAAGATGCACACGTAGGCGCAAACGTCGAGTTTCGGAACACTTTTAAATGTGACTCTAGTACTTTTTTAATCCATCTGTTCAAGGCATTTCAGAATTTTTATGTGATAGGATACGTTGCTGCCTGACGTACTTATATATAGCCATTAGCCAGCCAGTTGGAGTGCGCTTAAATGTAAAAATAAATTGTGGCTACACAGACATTAGGGATGTTTTGACGAGGAAACTGCATCAAATCAAAACGAGTTCTGATGCAGTTTCAATTTCTGATGCATCAAATCAAATCAATTGCATTTTGAAGGGGCCTAATCTAATCTAATCAAATCAATTGAAAATACATCGCATCAAAACAATACGCAATAACGCATCATACATTCAATGCAATGAGTCAATTAGCAGTTTAAGACCGACCAATGTCAACACTCAACAGCTTGCAAAAATCCTTATCCAAATTTCTTGTCATTGACACGTTGGACTTTTACCGGACGGACGGGACCGTTCTTAAACCGTCGGACTTTAAACTGTATGCATGTAGTCGCTTAACTAAGTCTATAATTGCCAAATTAGTTTCAGTTTCGAAATATTCAGCTTCCACTACTCAGGCAGAAATATAAACTGTAACTGACGAACTCAACTTCTTCATGTGAAATATAATCTTATCAAAATTTTATTTTCGGTAACCAATTCTGTATTTCTAAAAGTACGGTCGAGTAACAGTTGCTACCACCCTAGGCTTTTGGTCGAGTTTGTCTGAATCAGACGCACTAGACTTGCTATACTATATAAATTTTTCGGCAAAAAAAGAAATGATAATAACTCAAGAACCGCTCAAAGCAGAAACTCAGTTTCTTCACTGTTTGATGGTAAAAGATAAGGACTATAATTTATCTATTTAAAATAAGTTAATACAGGGTACTGTTTACGCACTAAACCGGTTTGAAAAAATAAAACTTTCCCAGACTCTGAAACTTGAGATAGAACTACTACTTACACGCACCATACATAAAATAGAATGTTTGTCAGTGGTGATGGCCAAGTTTCTGTTCTACTACATTGTTCTAATAAAATATCGGCATTTTCGTAACGACGAAGTTAAAAGGATGTCATCTGTTTATCTCAAACATGTATAATAATAAGTAAATATATTTTTGGTCGATAATTTGGTCGTAAGATAATTTGTACACAGTTTGCTAGTGAGTCATTAAGGCCATTCACTTTACGTCTGCGGTTTTCATGACTGAAAATATGCCATAATTTAGCAGGAAGATGTAATTTATAAACTTTCTGAGTTGGTCTTACTCTCAAGAAACCTAATTTTTTAGGTATTGTTTTGGGTACAAGGTTGTATATTATGAAAGTTCAGTCGCTGAGGTTTTCCAAAGAAACTATTTTTCAGGTTAAATGACCAAACAAAAGTGATGCCGAGAACACAAATTTCGCGCTACCAATACTAGACATCTGGATATCGCGAAAATACAAAATTCACCATAAAATATATCAAAAATCTCGAATTTTGCGCTGCTGATAAATACATATACAATGTATTATTGCTTCAGCGAGAAAATATTGATAAACTGCCAAACTAATTCACATAAAAAGGATGTTTTTTAGAACGCCCACATCTTTGACTTGGGTGGGTTTGGCTGCATGACAGCTGATGATTTCAATGCAACATGAAAAATTATATTATGTAAAATTTAAATCATAAACGTACAAGTATTGTCATATATGTATTGCATTGAATTTTTATATGTCCATGTATGAATTAGAAGTGGACGCCCGGTCAAGTCGCCCAGCGCTTAATCATGTATATGTAGTGATCCCAAGCAACACAGGTAAAGGTAAAAAAGGTAAGTACCCGGATTAACGTCCAAGTCCGAAACGGCCAAGCCGACACGATAAGCGGGTCACGGTAGTCATTTCTGATTGTTAGGCCACCGGCTAGGGGTACCACCTAACTGGGGATTACATCCGTGCGGGGCAGTCCATCAAGGCAAATGCCGTACACAGACCCTGTTACCTTCCAACTTAGAGCTGTCGTGCTCGCACCCATTTACCGACCCTGTAGGGATGAACTGCTGGGATGGCAAAAGCAAATATGGCGTAACTTTTTGCTCAAGCAGATTTCGTATACCTTGTGCTAGGGATTCGAACCACCAACCTTCAAATTAACAGTCCGACGCCCTAACCACTTGGCGACGAGGTTTATATACTACATAGCAACTACATTTGTTAACGTTTTCGTAAATTTCCCGGCTAAACCAATATACAGCCATAATTAGAAATGAGCCCGGTTCAAATTTGTACTTTGGGCATGTACAAACAAAGGGTCAAAAGCAAGCACGAACTGTTTATGATTTACTAACGGCTGATTTTTTGCGACTTGCTAACAAACAAATGACAAAAACAAGATTTTAAGATTTATAAATGCAAATTGAAAGGCTAAGTACTTTTCTCAGAACAAGATCTAATCCACCACGCCCTCCACGTTCAAAAAATGCAAAAAAATGCGTCTAAAGTATAAAAAGTGACATTTATAGAACACCAATAACAATCAGTCGAACTTGTCTACACTAGACGCACTAGACTTGTTACAATATGATTATTACCTAACCTATACTATCTGAATTTGTTTGACAAAAAAGATATTGATAATAACTCGGCTTAAGCTCTATGTATAAAAACGAGATTTGTGTCAATATGTAGCTAATTATCATACCTATCGGCCTTCTCTAAGGTACTTTTTTGTATTAGTGACCGTTGGGCGTTTAAATGGATTTAAAAACATTTTGAGGTCATTGAAATCGATCCTTGAAAATCGTATGATTGTAATTAATAGCTTCGATTAGTTACAGTTTCGATTTAGATTGATTACAGTTAGTTTTGTATTCTATTGCACAGGTTTCTATGGTCTGAGAGTCACTGCAAAAATAGGCTGATAGCTTGCACAGCAACAGAAGAAAAGAACAAGTTTCGTATTCTATTGCAAAGGTTTCCGTGCTCTAAGTTTACAACATGGTTTCAGCTGATGTTACTAAAGGGAGACCAATCTATCTGTAGGCGATTATACACAATTTATTATACTGGCAGTGCTTGCAAACGCATGGCACTGTTAATTCATCAAACAGTATGATTTTGCTCAACTTAGCATGCGATTTTTTGGCGTCATATAAATTATGACGAGTCGCTCAATTAAACTGAGGTGTTATTGTTACAATATGAACTATCCTAATAATTATGATAATGAGAATAATTCAACTTCTACAAGTCATATAAACATACTGAAAACGCCAAATTGTAGAGAATTCAATTCTGGACTGGATCTTTTAACTTTCAAGGTTGTAACACCTACTATCCTCAAGTTATGACGCCAAAACGCCAAACATTTGACGTTTGGACAACAAAACATGAAGGCGATCTATTTTGACGTTTTTCGGCAAGTAAGACAAATATAACCCTAATGTTTTTGGTATCATCCGAAAGCTCTTTTTCTGCCCTAACTAACAATGAAAACTAGAACGTTTTACGCGGTACCAGAAAATAGTTATAGCCTAAAGTACGTCAAAATGACGCAATATTTAGTCAAAATATTTTGACATTTTTCGGCATATAAGTCAGCTTTTAGGTATCCAACAGCGAAAACTAAATCTTTTTACGCTGTACTTGAAAAAAATTATGGGCAAAACCATGGCGGTGGTCCAGTATTATTAATATTTCAAATTTATTTTGACGCTATTGGAAACCTGTCAGCCAGAATCTATAGTTCGGTTAGTGTCAATTGAAAGCGCCTTTTCTAAGCTATCGAACTGCGGAAACTAGAAAATTTTTGGTGGAGCCTAAAAAAAGTTATTAGAAAAACCGTGGTGGCTCAAAAACATCACTATGTTGTCAAAGACGTTTTTCGGTATATAAGTCAGCGTTAACGTATAGCATTTTTTGTATCAAATGAAAGCCCGTCTTCTGCCCTGTCTAACTTTGAAAACTAGAACCTTTTACGTGGTACCGGAAATAAGTTATGGTCAAAAGTTCTTTTTATAAACCAATTTTGTTCGAAAAAATTCCTCCGCGACTACTCACTCCATAAAAGTATTGAACAAAAGTTCGAAAAATTGAAATCGTTATAACTCGCTTCAACGTTGACGTAGAAACACAAAATTGACATCATTCAACTCAAAATTAAAAGGGCTTTCGAATGATACCTCACATGACGTTTACGGACGTAACGCCCAGTCACGTATGACTATTATTTTATACTGACCCTTGGTCGCCGTTTACGTCATCATGCCACCTATCAATCGATAGCACTTGATGAACGCAAGCTTATAAAACAAGTTTCACGTCGATACCATAACCCTGAAAAAAGTTATGGCTCCTGGAATTTTACCCTTTGGTGACTACCTATAATCACCTCATATGCGATCATATCGCATTGTAATTCAAATTTGATAAAAATTTGAAAAATTTTTCAAAAAATTTTCGTTGTCACACAATAACGTACGTCAGGTTCTAGATTTGGTCGAACTAGTCTAAACTAGACGCACTAGTCTTGTATTAATATTTACCATCTTTATTACCATCTTTAAAACTATCCTATTTTTTGTGATAATTATAATAATAGGTTGAGGTGGCTCTGGAAGGGTTGGCGTTGATGTTCTAAACATGAAATAAGCTTACATTATGATGGACGTGGCCCGGTTATCTGGTTCCAGGTCAATAAAGTTGGAGTTATTTTATTGTCAAAATTAATCTTACTTTTTTCGGCACATAAGTCAGCGGTAACCTATAGTTTTTATGGTGTCAAATGAAAGCTGTTCTTATATCCTAACTGATGTCGAAAACTAGAACTTTTTACCAGCTAGCTAAAAAAAGTTATGGTGTAAAAAGTTTTTACGTAAACTGAGTATTTTTCAAAAATGTTACGTAACGTCCGTGTTACCATTGATATAACAACATGAAGATATAACATGAAGTCGTCCATATAACTGTTATCCTTACACAAAACAGTTTTTATTCCATCAGTGACCATGGAGCCGGCCATATTGGTCTAAATCTGAAATTTATTCTATTCAAAAATTTTATTTTGCATTTTTCTGTATATAAGTCAGCGTAGTATAGCCTTTTTGGTATCAAATAAAAGCCGATAGTCTGCACTATCTGAATAGTGAAAGTAAGACCCTTTAACGTGGTCCCTGGAAAAGGTAATTCCCAAAGGTCCTTTTAAAAAACCTTTTTGTCGGAAAAAGCCCCCCCCGCCCCCCCCCACGAAATGCCCAAAAACCCGGAGAACGGGAAACCGTTATACCTTCTCTCAAGCTTCACGGATGACCAAGAAACATGCGCATACTGCATACCTCCCGGCACCTCAGGCACCACCTACTACACCTTGCCCTGCTCCACGCTCACGCAGCGCTAAACAAAAAACTGCTACTGACCATTGGTTGGTACTTACCACTTCGTGCGACCTACCCTCCGGCGACCTTCAAGCCCTTGCCTCTTGACAAGCCCACCCTAACCACAACCCACGAGAACCGCCCCTGGAACATCCCTCCCCCCTCCTGCCCCTCCCTGCACCTGCCCGCGCACGCCTCCCCCTCCACCAAGTTTTATTGTTAAACACTGCGTGACTTCACGTTGTAGATCTAGTCTAACTAGTCTAAACTAGACGCACTAGTCTTGTATAATATATATAGTATATATTATAATATATACTATATATATTATTATATTATAATATATATTATATATATATTATAATATAGATAATATATATATTATATATATTATATATATATATATGCATATATCAGGGGTTTTTTTGTGTAAAATAGGGTGTATTTACACATCGGCCGCCTAATTTACACAGCAAAAAATAAAAATACACACTGATTTACACAGCCCCATTTTGCCCCAAAAGTTGATGAAACGGCCTATTTTGATTGTAAAAATTACAAAAATTCGCGAAGTGGCGATTTGTGCCTGTGACCTCTTTGTCCTAACAAACTTAAGTCTAATTTTTGACCCCAAAACAAAAAATTTTCAGTTTCTGCTCTTAACGGCTTATGATTTTTTTATTTTAGCATTCGTTTTTATGCACTTGAAAGTTGACAGTGAAAAATCAGCCACGCTGAGCCTGTCTGTGCGATTTCTTGTCCTACGTCAAACTACTGTAAGTTTTACATCCGGATTTGAAAAAAATGAGTAGGATCTGGCTGATAGAACAACTCTCTATCTGTGTAAACCATGCATGTACACGGGGTCTCGGCCTGGGTGTTAGGGCTTGTTTTAGATTTTTCGAAATTTTAGGGGGGCTTGAAAACATACGCCCAATGTGTATTTACTGCAATGAGGCAGAGGACTGTGTTACGCATGCGTTGTGCGGGTGCCCAGCCACAGAGCACCTGCGCACTACTGTCTTCGGGGACCCGGGGGTGACCCTGGGGGAAATGTTCAGAAGGCCGAAGAAAGTCCTTGAATTCCTGCGACGGGCCGGGCGGATCCAGTGATGGAGCCGTGGTGGTCTATGGCCGCAAGGCCGCGACGTTGAAGATGAAGAAGAAGAAGGGGGGCTTACCCTGGCGTGTCGGATACTTGAACTGACAAAAACGCAAAAATTTTCAATTATCTCATTTTTTATTTTCGTATGTAGTTCGAGTCTCAAAGTCGAAATATTACTTTTCACGTGAAAAAACGGTCAATTTTTACCTAAAAAATGCTAAAATACTCACTTTTAAAAATTTACACAACATACCCTTAATTTACACAGCAAATTCTTAATTTACACAACATTTACACAGTGCCGATTTTGAAAAAAAAACCTGATACTTAATATTTATATATACATATATATAATATCAAAAAACTAAACAGCATTATAGTACATATTTATTGTATACGTGTAAAGCAAAACTGTTGTCCCTCAGGCAACAGCCGAGCCCCAAAGGTAAAATGGGAAGTTTCGATGAGAAGCTAAATACAGCTAGTGGATATGGACATGACAAAACAGAAAAAATCTGCTCATCAGCAAATTTAATGTACGGTTTCAAAATCTAAGAAAACTTGTTTGCCCTTTCGCACTCTAAACGATAAGAGCTGAGAACAAATTTGCCCCATTGGGACAAGTCCATACTATAGCCAATGCCACACAGTACACACCAAGTTAAAACAAATTTGCTTTCATAAGATGTCAGTTATTAAAAAATCTCAATTTAAGAATGCGCCACCGCGCCAACCCTGATATAATTTTTAATTTTTATGGGGATTAATGATGACGATAACTAAAGAATTTATTTTTACTGCTTGATCAGGCAGTACAATAAATCATTGAAACAGAGGTAAGCCATACCAAGGAGCCTCTTTATCGTCCATTGATCGGCGTACTCTTAGTTTTACAGGGTCAGAGGATATGTCTGAAAAAACGTTTCAATATATGTATATATAAATAATATAATACTTGAGGTATCGCACAATATTTAAAAAGGTATTTGTCACTGAACATCACGTCGATAAAAACAGCTCTACCCAGTGGCGTAGCCAGGAAAAAATTTCGGGGGGGGGAATGACTTTTCGATTTTTTAAGTGTGTTGAAATGCACTTAATTGCTATTTTAACGCAAAAAACGACACATATTAGCATTTTTTGGTCAAAAAACGATGTTTATTTTCGACCCCAGCAGTATCGAACGTAAATTTGCAGCTAAAAATAACGAAAATTACAAAAATGGTGGGCCGGTAAGCGATCGGAAGCTAGCGAATTGCAAAATTTTTGAAAGTTTTTGACATTATAAATTGTACATTTGCTGGAAAATGTCGTTTTTGTACCAATAAAACAGCTAATCCGATACACTACACAGTGTATTAAGCAAATAGATAGTGCATAATGGAACTACATACATACGCACATGCTTTCATGCAAGATAAAAGCAAGGAACACCAAGCCAAAGAGTTGCAGGGGTCTGGGGGGGGGGCGGCAGCCCCCAGAAAAAAATTGGGGAAATTTTTGATTTTTAGGGCAAATTTGGTCAATTGGAGACGTATCGGAAATTTTTTCCGGCCGGACCATAAAAACCAAAGGGGGGACCCTTGTGTAAAATTTCAGTCGGAAAAAATTTCGAGGGGGAGAATTCCCCCCATTCCCCCCCCCCCCCTGGATACGCCCCTGGCTCTACCTATCTCTAAAAAGTCTACACTCTACCATGGTGCGATTACTAAAAAAATGTGTTCTATGCGCTTATATAAGCTTCATCCTTCAAACTCTGCAAAGGCATGAACCAATGAAAACACATTACATTACACGTACTATGACTGAAAACTAATTCATCTTCTTCCAGCAGTAAAGGATGAGCTTTAATTAAGCCTGCTAAACGATCATGAAGTAGCTGCACCGAGGAATCCAAAACTGAGCCAGAAAGCAAATACTCTTGATGCTGATTCATTGTTTGGCAATCAGGCAATACACGGTTTACTTTCAAACAAACAAACACAGGAAACACTGAAAAAAGATCAGCTGACAATTGGGATCAAGTGCAGTTAGGAGAGTGGGGATAAAGGACCTATTGTCTGGAACAGAGCACCTTGAGGGAAGCATTTTTAGTTGAGAACCTTGACCAGAATCAACCTGTGCGATTGATTTGTGCAGCAAAAAGTGCTACCGACCTACATAGTATTCGCTTCGGTTTCACTTCACACAGTTCAAACGAAAGACGAATAAACACACGGGTGGAATGCATAAAGGCAGTCTTACGTTAAATCCAGTCGAAGGCGTTCTATTTCAGTAATTTAGGACATTGTAACGAAACATTTTACACGTATTATTACATAGGTTAGAACGTCGCCCTTAGACTGCGTTTAGCAAGACTAAGCTAAGGCTGCCTTTATGCATTCCACTCAAAAATTCGACTAATTTTTGTGAAGCCTAAGCCAAGCAATAATTTCCTCATATTCACACCATTTTTAATTAAAAATTGATAGCCCGATCACTGATCAGGCACGATAGAAGCACAAATTTAAAGCAGTGGGGCTGTCACTATTCAACACAGTGGCGTAGCCAGGGGGGCCCCGGGGGTCCAGGGTCCGCCTCAGCGGTTTTGCCCCCTTCAGCGGTTTGCCCCCCCTCGGATAAAATATTTGGGTCGCGTAATACCCCTCCCCCCGATAGACAAACTTCAGAAATTTTTTGGGCAAAAGGGCACTTCGGCCCCTCCCTCAGCTTGATCCTGGCTGCGCTACTGATTCAAAAATAGGAAACTGACAGGCCCACTTGTCAGTCAAAGTCTATTACTATTTTCTCTGGAACAGATGCAGAAATCAACGTCATTTAAACCGCAAATTTTGGCACTAATTATTATGATAGGTCTTGTGGTGTGGTTGTCCACTTCTATGACCTGCAAAACTGCACGAACGTCTAAGGACAGCCCTTGTCACCCAACTTGAAACGACTACAACTTTCTAAATACATATATATATATACTTGGTCGATTGTAATAATTTTACATCAATCGCGTTTAGAGTGGCAGATTCTGTCATGTGAGCATTATAGTTTCTATTAAATGCTGTTTTTTTCGGTAAAATTAGCTGTTTCACTATGGGTTAAATACAGTTGAATAGTGAACCTATTTTTTTTACTACAGCACTTTGGGGGAAGCATTTTTGCTTCAAGAACCCCTATTCCATTTTTTGGATTTTCTGAGATAGGAACCCCCTAAATCTGAGATCAAGTGCAGTTCGAAGGGGGGGATGAAATAGTGGACCTATTTTTTGGAGTAGAGCACCTTGAGGGAAGCATTTTTTGTGATAGAACTCCTATCCACAAATTTGGATTTTCTGAGATATGACCCTTTGAAAATTGCATTTTCAGTGTTTTTGAAAGTGAATGTAGGCCAAAGTTCGAAGCCAAAAATGGCTATAATATTTGTTTTTTGGATAGTTTTGAGTGCGTTGTGATGTTTTAAGGCATCGTCTAGGCTTAGTTGGCAGGATTCTCTAGGCTAAGCTGGCAGGATTTTTTCTGAAAATTTCGTTTTTTATTGCCTAATCCTGAGCCTAAGCCGGAACCTAAGCCTAAGCCTGATACTATGGCCCGTATTCACATACTAACACTAACGCTTAAAGTTAGTGTTTACACTAAGTGTTAGCGCTTATAAGCGCTAAGTGTTATTCACATACTTAGTGTTTATTTAAGCGCTTAGCAAACACTGGCCCGTATTCACATACTAAGTGTAACGCTTAAACTTAGTGTTTACACTTAGTGTTAGCGCTCATAAGCGCTAAGTGTTATTCACATACTTAGTGTTTATTTAAGCGCTTAGCAAACACTAACGCTTAACTTAGCGTTTCAATTTTGTATTCACATACTTACAATTTAGTGGCCCGTATTCACATACTAAGAGTTATTCACATACTAACGCTAAGCGTTTGCTAAGTGTTAGCGCTTAATTTGTACTAAACTGTTATTCACCAAATAAACGCTTAAAAATTAGTGTTATACTAAACTTAGCGTTTAGCAACTTTTGTGCTTAGTTTTGGCTTTGGCTTGAAGTGCGCTCCCTGCTTGATGTGGATCCGGAATTCGTTATTTATCCGCATTTCCATTTGGTATTTATAAATCCGATTATAGATTTATTTAAATTACTATTTCTTATTAATAATATATATTTTTCTCGAACTATACATTTGTAAAAAATGTTTTCAGCAGGTGGATTCCTGAAAAATGCAAAATCAGCTCTGCATGTTTCAGGGGGCATATCATGAAAAATATTAATTTTCAAATAGAAGTTCTTGAAGAAAAATTACTTCGATTAAGATGCTCTACTCAAAAATGTAAAAAAACGAATTTGGACAACAAAGTGCATTTTTTATTTTTGGCGATTAAACTAGCAAAATGGATCGAATTGGTCGGAAAATGTTACTAATATATCCTAAATTGCATGCCCTTCCTTCCCACGGCGGCCAAGAACCTCCCCCACTCTCCCCACCCCTACCCTACACCATCCACTAACTAAGCGCTTAGCGCTTAGGGAGCTCCCGAGGTCCCTAAACTTAAGCGCTTAATTCTAAGCCAAACACTAAATTTTAAGTATGTGAATACAAAATTGAAACGCTAAGTTAAGCGTTAGTGTTTGCTAAGCGCTTAAATAAACACTAAGTATGTGAATAACACTTAGCGCTTATAAGCGCTAACACTAAGTGTAAACACTAAGTTTAAGCGTTACACTTAGTATGTGAATACGGGCCAGTGTTTGGCTTAGAATTAAGCGCTCAAGTTTAGGGACCTCGGGAGCTCCCTAAGCGCTAAGCGCTTAGTTAGTGGATGGTGTGGGGTTGGGGTGGGGAGAGTGGGGGAGGTTCTTGGCCGCCATGGGAAGGAAGGGCATGCAATTTAGGATATATTAGTAACATTTTCCGACCAATTCGATCCATTTTGCTCGTTTAATCGCCAAAAATAAAAAATGCACTTTGTTGTCCAAATTTGTTTTTTTACATTTTTGAGTAGAGCATCTTAATCGAAGTAATTTTTCTTCAAGAACTTCTATTTGAAAATTTATATTTTTCATGATATGCCCCCTGAAACATGCAGAGCTGATTTTGCATTTTTCAGGAATCCACCTGCTGAAAACATTTTTTACAAATGTATAGTTCGAGAAAAATATATATTATTAATAAGAAATAGTAATTTAAATAAATCTATAATCGGATTTATAAATACCAAATGGAAATGCGGATAAATAACGAATTCCGGATCCACATCAAGCAGGGAGCGCACTTCAAGCCAAAGCCAAAACTAAGCACAAAAGTTGCTAAACGCTAAGTTTAGTATAACACTAATTTTTAAGCGTTTATTTTGTGAATAACAGTTTAGTACAAATTAAGCGCTAACACTTAGCAAACGCTTAGCGTTAGTATGTGAATAACGCTTAGTATGTGAATACGGGCCACTAACGCTTAACTTAGCGTTTCAATTTTGTATTCACATACTTAAAAGTTAGTGTTTCGCTTAGAATTAAGCGCTTAAGTTTAGGGACCTCGGGAGCTCCCTAAGCGCTAAGCGCTTAGTTAGTGGATGCTGTGGGGAAGGGGTAGGGAGAGTGGGGGAGGTTCTTGGCCGCCATGGGAAGGAAGGGCATGCAATTTAGGATATACTAGTGACATTTTCCGACCAATTCGATCCATTTTGCTCGTTTAATCGCCAAAAATAAAAAATGCACTTTGTTGTCCAAATTCGTTTTTTTACATTTTTGAGTAGAGCATCTTAATCGAAGTAATTTTTCTTCAAGAACTTTTATTTGAAAATTTATATTTTTCACGATATGCCCCCTGAAACATGTAGAGCTGATTTTGCATTTCTCAGGAATCCACCTGCTGAAAAAATTTTTTACAAATTTATAGTTCGAGAAAAATATATATTATTAATAAGAAATAGTAATTTAAATAAATCTATAATCGGATTTATAAATACCAAATGGAAATGCCGATAAATAACGAATTCCGGGTCCACATCAAGCAGGGAGCGCACTCCAAGCCAAAGCCAAAACTAAGCACAAAAGTTGCTAAACGCTAAGTTTAGTATAACACTAATTTTTAAGCGTTTATTTTGTGAATAACAGTTTAGTACAAATTAAGCGCTAACACTTAGCAAACGCTTAGCGTTAGTATGTGAATAAATGTGAATTCGGGCCTATGCCTAAGCCCTGAGCCTAAGCCTAAGCCTAAGCCCCATACTAAGCCTAAGAGTAAATTAAGGCCAAGTTTGAATTTGGTCAATAATTGGACGTTTCTGGCGAACCCGGTTAAAGAGCCTTTGGCCCGAATTCACATACTAAGAGTTATTCACATACTAACGCTAAGCGTTTGCTAAGTGTTAGCGCTTAATTTGTACTAAACTGTTATTCACAAAATAAACGCTCAAAAATTAGTGTTATACTAAACTTAGCGTTTAGTAACTTTTGTGCTTAGTTTTGGCTTTGGCTTGGAGTGCGCTCCCTGCTTGATGTGGATCCGGAATTCGTTATTTATCGGCATATCCATTTGGTATTTATAAATCCGATTGTAGATTTATTTAAATTACTATTTCTTAGTAATAATATATATTTTTCTCGGTAAAAAATGTTTTCAGCAGGTGGATTCCTGAAAAATGCAAAATCAGCTCTACATGTTTCAGGGGCATATCGTGAAAAATATAAATTTTCAAATAGAAGTTCTTGAAGAAAAATTACTTTGATTAAGATGCTCTACTCAAAAATGTAAAAAAACGAATTTGGACAACAAAGTGCATTTTTTATTTTTGGCGATTAAACGAGCAAAATGGATCGAATCGGTCGGAAAATGTCACTAATATATCCTAAATTGCATGCCCTTTCTTCCCATGGCGGCCAAAAACCTCCCCCACTCTCCCTATCCCTTCCCCACACCATCCCCTAACTAAGCGCTTAGCGCTTAGGGAGCTCCCGAGGTCCCTAAACTTAAGCGCTTAATTCTAAGCCAAACACTAAATTTTAAGTATGTGAATACAAAATTGATACGCTAAGTTAAGCGTTAGTGTTTGCTAAGCGCTTAAATAAACACTAAGTATGTGAATAACACTTAGCGCTTATAAGCGCTAACACTTAGTGTAAACACTAACTTTAAGCGTTACACTTAGTATGTAAATACGGGCCTTTGTTTTGATCCTAAAAAATTGCAAACAATAATTTGACACCATTTAGACACGATTAGAACGGAAAATACAAGGGCTTCGGAAAAAGATTGCGAAAACGTTCCTCACTGAGGGTTCAGATTTCGGGGGGTCGTATCTCAGAAAATCCAATAAATGAAATAGGGGTTCTTGAAGCAAAAATGCTTCCCCCAAGGTGCTCTACGCAAAAAATAGGTCAACTATTTCTCCCCCCCCCAACTGCATTTAACCCGAAATCTGCACCCACAATGAAAACGTTTCCGTAAGTTTTTTCGGAAACCCTTATTTTTCTCGTTCCGAACGTGCTCAAATAGAGTCAAAATAATGTTCACAATTTTTTAGAACCAATACATTTGCTCTTGGACCCCATTCCGTCAGAAAAAATGGGCCAAATTAACGAGATACGCTCAATTTTTGACCAAATTCAAACTCGGCCTAAAGATCGCTCCGGGATCCGGGAATCAAGGATTTGGGCCATATTTTTTGAAAACAGCTAAAATGACCTGTCATTCTTGAAGAAAATTTGTCCAGAATGCTATTTCGAATGTTTTGATGTGTATATCTCCATAACAAAATAATTAGAAAAAATTGAACCCTTCACGGGTCCGTACGGCACAAATTTACTCACATTTGTGCTAAATTTGTTCCGCAAAAATTGGAGTTTGTGCTTTTACTGGAACGGAGAACGAGGGGGGGGGCATTTTCGTGGTGTTGACTTCACAATTAAAGTTAGAGTTCTTTCGTTTTATATGACCAAAATTTATCAGTGTAATTTGTGCCGAAGTTTTAAAGATGAAACACAAAATGTGGAAGCGAAAATTCTGTTTAAAATTAAAAGTTTGCCTTGGTGCCTGGCTTCAGTCCGCTAAATTGCAGTTTTTTCACGCGAGTACGACTTTTTGTTTTTCTGTATTTCTTGAGACTTATGCAGAATTTTCTACTACTGTTTGGATCAATTTAAGGTGGTAGTGTCGCCAAAGCAGTTTTGCTCATAGGCTGCAAAATTAGAACTTTTTGCTTTGAAATTGTACGTTCACTGAGAAACTAGTGCAATGCCATATTGTATCAAATAAATACTGCCAGACACTAGACTACCAATATCTACCAATATTTTTAACTAATCACGATTTGTGAGCCAGACATCACACAATAGAGACATAAACGTTCAAACAATCAAGCCAGATATCAGATTGGCCAGCTTGTGAAGTACATGTAATGTTTTGACGCACAATTTTTTGCCACAAATAAGAAAAATGAAAAATAAAGGTTCGTTTTTCTTTTGATTTCAAAATATGTGTCTAATTTTTTCACAATTTATCATTTTTGCTGTGAGTACTTTACAGGTTACGCACAGTTTCACAGTTCAAACAGGCATTACTCCACAACCACTCAAGCAATTTGCACTAAAGTTTGTGTACATAAACTAGGGCATATGTGCTTTTACTTTGTGTAAAGAATTTAGCAAAAAGTTTTTCAATTGTGACGAAATTATCGAATGTGGATAGGTTTTCAAAACGTTATTTTTCCGACTTTGAGACTTCGCTGCAAACTGTATGCTACATCAATTTTGCTAAAACTTGGCAAAAATTATTGCCTTGAAACATACTTTGAGAATATATAAGGACCAACGAACTATCTTTCACTGAAAAAGTTTTATAGTCGCGCAAAATCGACTGCTTTCGCGACACTACCCCCTTAACGTTGCTTAGATCAGTAAAGCTACGCATTTTAGAAAAAAACGCAGAATTCGTCAACGCTTTACTTCTTGGAAAGCGTAAACAATTCTGAAATTCTAAGAAATAGAATAGATTCTTTTGGACCAAAAAGTAAAAGATCCACTAGTCACCCCTGAGTTATATTTAACCCAATTTCGCCAGTAGAAAGTGTACATTATGAAAAGGATCACTTAAGATTTCGCGGATTTTTCTTTTTATAATTCTGTTTCGCCGATTGAAGCCAGGCAACAAGTCAAAACTTTTAATTTTAAACACAAATTTTCGTTTCCAGATTTTGTGTTTTATCTTTAAAACTGTGGCACAAATTACACTGATAAATTTTGGTCATATAAAACGAAAGAACTCCAAGTTTAATTGACGTTTCAGAGATGACAAAAAAAGTTGTGAAGTTGGCACCTCGTGTTGTGAAGTGAAGTTAACACCACGAAAATGGTCCCCCCCTCGTTCTCCGTTCTAGTAAAGGCACAAATTCCAATTTTTGCGGAACAAATTTAGCACAAATGTGAGTAAATTTGTGCCGTAAAAATCAGAGTATGTGCCACTACTTTCTTCGCCAGCTTCACGGACCCGATAGTTGGGGCCGTATTCTCAAAATTACCTGCAGGTAAAGTTAGGCTAAAAGTGAAGGTAAAGTCGTATTCTCAAACATTGACTAAAGCCAACGTGATAGCTATAGTTACCTTTAATTTTCGGGCCGCCAGGCAACTGTTTTATCTTGTTTCGCAGCTAAAGTTAATGTATTGTGCAAATTTTTAACCTCAACCGTCTACGTTAGTCGTGTTTTCAATTTTAACTTTAACTTTACCCACAGAATTAACTTTACCTTCACCTTACCTGTGGGTAAAGTTAGCCTAACTTTACCTGCAGGTAATTTTGAGAATACGGCCCCAGAATTGCACCAGTAGCGTAGCCAGGATTTTGCTGAGGGGGGACAGATATATATGGGTCTAAGTCACAGGTAGCGCTTTTTTAAAATTTTGAAATAAAATTTGCATTCAAAACTTAATTTCAAGCGGCACTTGGCCAAGAAAATAGTATGATCGCGGCGGTCTAGGGGCGGTAGCCCCCTTTTTAAAATTTTGAAATGAAATTTGCATTGAAAACTTAATTTCAGGCCACACTTGGCCAGGAAAGTAGAATGATCGCGGGGGTTTGGGGGCGGTAGCCCCCAGAAGCTAGCGCTTTTTTAAAATTTTGAAATAAAATTTGCATTGAAAACTTAATTTCAAGCGGCACTTGGCCAAGAAAATAGAATGATCGCGGGGGTCTGGGGATGGCAGCCCCCAGAAGCTAGCGCTTTCTTAAAATTATGAAATAAAATTTGCAGTGAGCAAGCTATTTCAGTAACAGTTTTTTTTCCTAATCCTAATGGATATGCCATTTTGTGAATCCCTACCAGTGGCGTATTTAGAGGGGGGCTGGGTGTGCGGCAGCCCCCCCCCCTTTGCGGTTTGAGCACCTCCCTTAGAGGGTCGCAGCCCCCCCTTTGAGCGGCGGTGGCCGGCGGCTCACTCCTCAACATGGTGGCTCACATTGCTCCGCCCGCCGCACCCCCCCCCCGGTCGCAGCCCCCCCTTTGCGAAATCCTGGATACGCCACTGATCCCTACTGCAAAAACCAAGACCGTCCCCCCAAAATTCAGTCCCGGGGGAGGGAGGGGGGTTCCCGTCAGGGAGGAAGGAGGGGGGAGGGTCCAGGCGGTAGTAAAATTTTAGCCAAAATTAGAAAAAATTCTTATTTTTTCGTAAAATTTAAGCTATTTTTACCGAAATTTTGGCCAAAAATTGTCAATATCGGTGTTTGTTGGTCAAGAAAGGTAAAAATTGCGTCATTTGGGGAGGGAGCGAGGGAGGCACAGAAAAAAATCTGATTACAAAAAAGTTACAAAAATATTACAAAACGGGTTTTGTCATTTTTTTGTAACTTTTTTGTAATTTTTTTGCAACTTTTTTGTAACCTTTTTGTAATTTTTTTGTATTTTTTTTGTAATTTTTAGAAATTTTATTTTTTTGCTTCAAACTTGGCAAAAACACATTTCAAGACATAAAAAAGGCATCTTGACTTAGAATTATCTGTATTTGTAATTTATTTTGACTTTTTGAAATATTTGCTTTTTAACGTTTTGTAATTTTTTTGTAACTTTTTTGTAACTTTTTTGTCATTTTTTTATAATATTTTTGTAATTTTTTGTAACATTTTTGTAACTTTTTTGTAATTTTTTTTGTAATTTTTAGAAATTTTATTTTTTTTTGCTTCAAACTTGGCAAAAACACATTTCAAGACATAAAAAAGGCATCTTGACTTCGAATTATCTGTATTTATAATTTATTTTGACTTTTTGAAATATTTGCTTTTTAACGTTTTGTAATTTTTTGTAACTTTTTTGTAACTTTTTTGTCATTTTTTTGTAATATTTTTGTAATTTTTTTGTAATTTTTTGTGTTTTTCTTTAACTTTTTTGTAATCTCATTGTTTTGCGTAGAATTTGGCAAAAACGCGTTTCTAGACATGAAAATGGCGTCTTGACTCTTGACTTTGTAATAACTGCATTTTAACTTTATCCTGTTTTTTGAAACATGTTCTGTATTTTTACGTCATTTTTCTTTCATTAATGTTGGTATCATTTAAGTTTTTTTTCAGGTTATATACATTAACTGTAAAAATGATGCAAAATCGTACTAGATTTGAAGACGATATGGATTTCATCTTTAATAACAAGATTCTGGATCCCGTTATATTTTAAATATATGTACATATTTTGCTTTTTCAGAATATGTGCACTTGCAGATTTTTTCATAGTTGTACTTTTTCATATGTATATACATACATAGACTAACTTGTTAAATGTCAACATAATATTAACTTCATCAAAACTTTGGGGGACACAGAAATCCTAAACCTTAGAAAATTTATCTCTAAAATATGAGCGACATATCAACAAATGAACACAAATTAAATAGTGGTTCTCTTGAAGCAAAAATGCTTCAACTAAGGTGCTCTACTTAAAAAAATAGGTCCACTATCCCGCCCCAACAGCATTTAACCCCAAAATTGCATTCATTGAAATTTGTAAAAAGCAATACAAAAGGTGCTGAAAAGTTCATAAAATATTACAAACGGTGATGACAAGCGCCACTTCAGCCAGATAACTACAGGAAATTTGGTTGAAGTTTGAATGAAATTTATAAGAATGATAGTTAAACACTTCCTGATGATTGAGGGGGATTTTTTATGGAAATTTGGGTGAAATTCGTGAGAAAATTGTAAGATAAATCGTTAAAAATTTGCTGATAAGTTGATAATTTTTGGTTGAATTTTAGCTGAGATTTGCACGAAAACTGTAAGATGTTGAATAATGGTCGATAACTTCGGCTTATTTGTCAAAATTGTGGGTGATCTTCGCATAAAAGCTACAAGAAGTCAGTTTTGCAAATAATTCTCTTGCAATTATCTTGCGGTTTTCGGGAGAACCCGGGTTCCTGTGCGGCCCCTCTGGTCAAATTTCGGTGACCTTCCCTTCTGTAATTTACATGACATGTCTAGTGGTGCGGGAAATAACCCTACGCGTTTTGCGGGGAACAACACCCTAGTGCTTCCTGACCGGAGAGCTATATACCTTTCCTCTATACTTCATAGCTTCTTAACTTAGAAATACTTCTATAACCTGTGAAAAACGTTGTGGGCTGTGGCTGACCTGTGACTGTTCTAAGTTTGTGCAGGAAAAACCAATTGCGAGGGAAAACCCTATTTTGTTTCGCGATAATTTTTGGCTAAACTCACCCATTGTTGTTACAAAAGTTAAATCATCTGGGCAACAACATGCGTAGACTTCATTGAAACAGTTTATTCGGCCGCAAAACATCGTTTTTGTCGTTTTGGCCCATACACCGATACCGCTCACGAAACCTGTTTTGGTGATGTTTCACAAAAATTGGCATTTTTTGGAATATTTAGGTTTTAGCTGCTGCGTACCAGTGGTGTATTTGTTTGAGTTTGTAATCGATAAACTACAATGGATCTGCAGCAGGCACTTAACATTGCGGGGTCTGGGGGCGGCAGCCCCCAGAAGTTGGAGCTTTTTTGAGGTTTTAACCATCGAAATTGCATTGAAAACTGCACTTTTGACATGAAATAAAAATATTCAGTGGATCTACAGCAAGCATTTAACAATGCGGGGGTCTGTGGCGGCAGCCCCCAGAAGTTGAAGCTTTTCGAGTTTTTAACCGTCGACATTGCATTGACAACTGCACTTTTGACATGAAATAAACAAAAATATTTAAAAAATATTAAACATTAATATTTAAGCCCATGGATCAAAAAATAGGCCCAAGGGCCAAGGGACTATGACCTCGTATATAAACGTCATAGTCGAGCGGGGAATAAAAGTCACGTCCGCTAATAAAAATAAAAAAGACGCGGATACACGTGCCGTTAGCAGATCACCATTCAAAGTTCCAAATGGTCGACTGTGGCGCATTTTATTACTATAAATTGGCCAAAAATTGCTAATATGTGTCGTTTTCAGCGTTAAAATAGCAAATAAAAGCATTTTTAACACGTTTTAAAAAAGAAGTCATTCTCCCCCGCCCGAAATTTTTTGTAGCTACGGCGCTACGCCACTGCAGATTGGTGTAATATGCTTCAAAAATTAATTAACAAAAAGTGGCCCACCCAGCCCCCCCCGCAAATACGCCACTGCTGCGTACCACTTAAATCCAAGAATGGTAGACGCGGGTGGTGTTTGTCCACCGTTTCTAACGTAATAAGCGCAAAAATACATTTTTAATGCTGTTAATATATATAGTTATACAATATATATATATATATATATATATATATATATATATATATATATATATATATATATATATATATATATATATAATTATATATATATATAATTTTTTTTGCATACATTGACAGTTAACGTCGTTGCATCAACACGTGGTGTCAGCAGAGCTAACTGGCGCTTGCGCCAAGGCCAGTTGACTTGCGGATGTGCCCCAGTCACTGGACGGGCTCCCGTAAGCATGACACAGAAGCGTAGTAAACAAAGGACACTGTTTGGTTTGGAATGTTGGACATATATATAAACCCGTCTTCAACGCCATTCTGAGCCTTCCGTTCCCGCAAAATTGTCAACTGGGAATAGTTTACAAAAAGCTACAAAAAAATTACAAAAAAGTTACAAAAAATTTACAAAAAAGTTACAAAAAAATTACAAAATTGGTACAAAAACATTTTAGTATTTTTTAGCAAAAACTAGTTTTTTATACAGAATTCGGCCGATTTGTAGACATACTGGTCATTAATATTCAAAATCGTCACCTGGGAAAAAAGTTACAAAAAAGTTACAAAAAAGTTACAAAAAAATTACAAAAAAGTTACAAAAAGTTTCGTGTATGTTTTCAACGGAAAATTACAAAAACGTTACAAAAAAATTACAAATTTATTACAAAAAATGACAAAAAAGTTACAAAAAAATTACAAACTTGCACAGTGAAATTGCAAAAATGTGACATAAAAATTACAAATTTATTACATATTGGTTTGTAATAAATTTGTAATTTTTTTGTAATATTTTTGTAATCAGATTTTTTCCTGTGAGGGGGGTCAAAATGAGTTAACGCAGGGGAGGGCGGGTCCCACCAAGCGGGGGAGAGTTACCCAAAATTTCGGTGCTGTTACAGGTATGCTCAT
>JASANF010015851.1:0-10204 GCA_030248245.1 Trissonchulus sp. WLG1_4
TGGCTGCCGCCCCCAGACGCCCGCAAAGTTAAGTGCTTGCTGCAGATTCACTATTGTAGTTCACAAACTCAAAAAAGGTCCGAGGGTTGCCGTCCCCGCCAGACCCCTTTTGATCGGCGGTGGCTCACAGTTGCTCCGCACCCCCCCCCCCCGGTCGCAGCCCCCCCCCCTTTGCGAAATCCTGGATACGCCACTGTTCTCTAGGCTAAACTGGCAGGTTTTTTTCTGAAAATTTCTATTTATTATTGGCCCGTATTCACATACTAACACTAACGCTTAAAGTTAGTGTTTACACTAAGTGTTAGAGCTTATAAGCGCTAAGTGTTATTCACATACTTAGTGTTTATTTAAGCGCTTAGCAAACACTAACGCTTAACTTAGCGTTTCAATTTTGTATTCATACTTAAAATTTAGTGTTTGGCTTAAAATTAAGCGCTTAAGTTAAGGGACCTCGGGAGCTCCCTAAGCGCTAAGCGCTTAGTTAGTGGATGGTGTGGGGAAGGGGTAGGGAGAGTGGGGGAGGTTCTTGGCCGCCATGGGAAGGAAGGGCATGCAATTTAGGATATATTAGTGACATTTTCCGACCAATTCGATCCATTTTGCTCGTTTAATCAATATGTTGTCCAAATTCGTTTTTTTACATTTTTGAGTAGAGCATCTTAATCGAAGTAATTTTTCTTCAAGAACTTCTATTTGAAAATTTATATTTTTCACGATATGCCCCCTGAAATATGTAGAGCTGATTTTACATTTCTCAGGAATCCACCTGCTGAAAACATATTAAAAAATTTATAGTTCGAGAAAAATATATATTATTAATAAGAAATAGTAATTTAAATAAATCTATAATCGGATTTATAAATACCAAATGGAAATGCCGATAAATAACGAATTCCGGATCCACATCAAGCAGGGAGCGCACTCCAAGCCAAAGCCAAAACTAAGCACAAAAGTTGCTAAACGCTAAGTTTAGTATAACACTAATTTTTAAGCGTTTATTTTGTGAATAACAGTTTAGTACAAATTAAGGTGGCGCTCAGGGGAACCGACTTTGGCGTTTAATTTTTTTCAGCGACATTTTTGACCATAATGTCTTGAAGGAAAGTTGTTCAGAATGAAAAGAGCTTTCATTTGATGTGCATATTGCGATAAAATTTTTTTTTAATATTTTTTGGACGATTTTGTAGCGGCAGCATAAAAATTTTTGTTTTAATATAAAATGATTACTCATATCACTGAAATACGCGGTTTCTTAGCTTTAAAATGATGTATTAAACATAAGAATACGTTAAAGCTTTGCTGAGTTATTTAGCCGGGAAAATAGCAAATAAAAAATGAAAAACCTAAAAAGCTGATAAATCTTCGAAAATGTCAAATTTTTGATTTAATTTCTTAAAAAATTGAGTATGGCTTTTTGTAACTTTTTCAACGGAAATATGCAGTCCTAGGAAAGGTCTAATTTTTTAAAAAGTGAAACGTGTGGGCAAACCTCACATTTTTGCGCAGCGAAGTCGACTACTTTTTTTTGATCTAGCTCCCTGCTGCCAATTGGGATCGAGTTGAAATTTTGCACAATGAAAGAAAGAATATAAATGCAGGCGTCGAATTTTTTCGATTTTAAATTTTTGGCTCCCAGCACTTTTTGTTTTTGATTGATTTTTTTTGATTGATTTTTTTTTTGTTTTTGATTTTGGAAAAATCGATTTTTTGAAAAATCAATAATCAAAATCGAAAATCAAAGACATTTGACGTCTAGATTTTTGAAAGATTTTTTTATCGATACCAAGATTGTCAAAATCGGTTGAAGTTTCGCTGAGCTAGGTCGAAAACAAAATTAGTGTGAATAGAAAATTTGACATGGTCATAAAATTTGACACATTCACATTAAAGTGCTGAACTGTATTGTAAATAGGTTTTTTGAAGTCTCTTTGATGTACAATTAAAGTGGTATTGCTACTTATTGCAAGAGCTTAGCGCCGAACATGACTATTTTTGCTGAGCGCCACCTTAAGCGCTAACACTTAGCAAACGCTTAGCGTTAGTATGTGAATAACTCTTAGGCCCGTATTCACATACTAAGTGTTATTCACAAACTAACGCTAAGCGTTTGCTAAGCGCTAAGCGCTTAAGTATGTTTAGCATGTTAAAAGGGCAAGTTTGTGAATAACACTTAGCGCTTATAAGCGCTAACACTAAGTGTAAACACTAAGTTTAAGCGTTACACTTAGTATGTGAATACGGGCCTTAGTATGTGAATTCGGGCCTAAGTATGTGAATTCGGGCCATTGCCTAAGCCTGAGCCTAAGCCTAAGCCTGAACCTAAGCCTAAGCCTAAAGGCCGATTCACACGGTGCGTTTTTACCGCTGCGACTTTGACGCAAAACGCAAGCCGCAGGGTGTCGCAAGTGAAACGCACCATCTGAACAAACTTTGCGGCCTCAGTACGTCTCGCATGCTAGTTTGTTGCGTCTTTACTGTTTCAAAAAAAACGACAAATTGCTCCGCGCAAATTGTTTAAACCGACAAGTGCGCGGCATCAAAACGCAGTGAAATCGCAGGTCGAATAGCAGTCTGGCGTTTAAAACGCTGCGGCAAAATCAAGACGCAGGCATTCCGCACTAAAAACGCTGCGTTTGTTCAGACATTGCGTTTTGCGTGCGGCAAGCTGCGTTTTGCCAGAAACGCTGCGTCCAAATCGCAGTAAAATCGCAGTGTGTAAATCGGCCTTAAGCCTGATACTAAGCCTAAGCCTAAGCCCCATACTAAACCTAAACTTTTCTCGATATACAGCACTTGCCTCAAGCTTCCTTTGGTTCAGGCTAGGCTTACGTTTGGCCTCAGGCTTAGGCTCAGGGCTTAGCTTAGGCTTGGGCTGAGGTTTAGGCTCAGTCTTAGGCTAAAACAAAGTAGTACAACAATTATTCAACAATTGAAGCCCTCTGGTCACGTGACGATGCTCGAATCTGATTGGCTCAGAGCTCGTGGCAAGTGCTGTATGTAAAACGCTCGTTAAACCTACAGAACTCGCTAAACCTGTAGAAATTTGACAGTCAAAATTGAAATTTGCCTGAACTTTAACCTTCAATTTCTCAGCCCACAGACGTGCTAGAAACTCCGCGATACCTGGAAACGCTTCGTCTAAGTGTGTAGATTTCAAAAATAGCAAAATCTCCCAAAATTTACTATTAAGGAAGTTAAAGTCGCTTTAGTACAGCCGGTTTTTCGCTTGTTAACAGAAAAGTTTCTAAGTCTAGTTCTCCGGCCAAGGCTGAGCGCAAGGCAAATTTAGTTTAAAGTTGAAATTTCCTGCCTACAGTACTGTGCAAAAAAAGTTCCTTGTTCGTCGGCGTACGACGAGCTTCGTCGTTCACGAAAAGTGACGAACGGTGGCCGGAAAGTGACGAACAAAATATTTCAAATTTTCACTTTTTTTACATTGAAAATGTGTTTTGCAGCACTTTTGAAAAAATTTTTTGTTCGTCACTTTCCGGCCACCGTTCGTCACTTTTCGCGAATGACGAGGCTCGTCGTACGCCGACGAACAGGAAACCTTTTTTGGCACAGTACTGTAAGCCCTAAGCCTAACCCTAAGGCCAAGTTTGAATTTGGTCAAAAATTAGACGTTTCTGGCAAATATGGCCAACTTTTCGGCAAGAACCTGGTCAAAAAGCTGTTGCACAGTCAATAGCTCACTTTTCTCGTCTTAGTGTGATCGAGCGGTCCCAAAATGTCATTTTATATGGATGTAATTGATATATTGAAAAACGCTGAAATCGCGATTTTAGAAAAACGTAACTTTAACTAAATACTTTAAATAGTATCGATTCGCTCAAAATCAATTTTTGCAGCCGCTCACAGACAACGTGGGGTTAGGAGTGGCCGGAAAAATTCCAAGCTTCCAAGCCGGCTTGGAAAGTTTCTGCGCTGGTTTTAAACTTTTGAATTGTCGGTTTTTTAGGTATTGCTGATCAGCAATGCGTATTAAATGCAGTGGGAAGCCTTGTTTTTTTAACTTTTTGCTAATCTTAAAAACCACTTTGATGCCCATCATCCTATTTTGACCCCGTCTGACAAACAACTTTTGCGTGAGAGAGTTTGTCTGCGAGCAAATATGGCTGTCAAATCATTGCATTGTGCCGCTAATATTTTGGATCCGCGATTTATTGGTGCCAAATGCACTGAAGAACAAGAATATTTTCGAACTGAAATTATTTGCTCACCACCAAGGGGGAGGGGCCTACCCAAAATGTTTGTGCTGTTACAAGTATGCGTAGGACTCAAACAGTCACCATCGCTGACAAAACGACCATATGTAGTAGTTTTAAAAATATTTCAAACACAGTGATGTTTTTCTAGGCAACGATTGCTATATTAAATCAGAAATTCTAAAGGTTCTTGCACAAACTTCAATAAACTAACGCTAGGTATCCGGTTTGCCCGTAATTTTTCTGCCGTATGGTCATATTTGGAATGTTTACGTGTGTCAATTAGCTAATAGTAAAGTTTTTTTAAATTTTACCTTTTTTTGGAAAAATTTGGCTTTTTTTAGACTTGGCCCCTAAGCGGCCCGGCTGGCCACCGGCCCGGCACGGACCGCGAAATTTTCTTATGGAAGGAACTCTAACTAAGTGTCAATTTCTCGTACGCTATATTTTAAGCCAAGTACATACTTAACTTTTGGACTCAGGAATACAAAAAGAACAAGGTTGAATTTGTTACAGTGAACATCAACTTTGTTCACGGAAAAGAATGTTCGAGTAAAGATCATGTGAATACTAGCTAGGCGGCTTTAGTCACGTCAGTGAATATGTCTACTAAGCAAAATTTTGGTTGTCTTTCAAGTTTGACGAACTTACAGTCCGTTTCAAATAAAAATGCCTCTTGATTTCAAAATTCCGACGCCAGACGCGTCGAATGACATCACCCGACTCGTCGGAGGCATTTTCGTTTAAAATGGACTGTAGAAAGAATTATTGTGTATGTCAGCAATTAAATCAACAAAAATTAGCAACCATACGAGCTATTACTTTCAAACATAGCTCAGTAGGGTCTGTTAAGTTTAATTTTGGAAAAAATAATAAAATTTGAAAATTATGCAATTTTCAAATTTTTGAGAAACGTTTCCGGGAATTTCCGGAATTTTCGGAAATTTCTCAACCATTCGTGTGCCAAATTTTAACTTTTTTCGTTGAGTCATTTTTTTTAAATCGCAAGCCGAAAATTTGCGTGTGTAGTCACACGCACTATATTTCTGGCTCATGGAAAAATATTATGTTATAAATTTATACCACACTCAATAAACACACCAAAAACTTTTAAGTATGTTCCAGTAAAATACAGCTGCTAGTGTTTTTTAACCTTTCATATTCATTATGCAAGTGTAAATGCACTGGCTTGTGACGGCATATCCGTGAACGAACGGTGGCACTCCTGAAATGTGGGTTTTGGCCATTATTTCACAAACGCGCAAAAATAAACATGCATCGTAAGAACAAAATTTGTTCAAAAGTGAAGTTCCTTCAATTTGATGTGCATATCACATAAAATTTTTTTTGAACATTTTTGAGCAAATTGCAGCAAGAAAAATAGATTTCCACGGAAGGCGTGTCTACACAAGGCTGAATCGTCACAAGGCCGAATCGTCACGACGCCAAATCGTCGCCAGGCCAAATCGTAACCCATTTTTAAACGTGGGCTTAATTTAGGCTTGAGGTTAGGCTGAGATTTAGGCTTAGGCTTAGACTGAGGCTTAGACTTAGAAAATAGGTCAGAAAATGAAATTTTTTTAGGAAAAATCATGCCAGCTAAGCCTGAACATTGCATTAAAGTAAGTAAGACGATTTGGCCTGGCGGCGATTCCGCCTCGTGACGATTCGGCCTTGTGCAAAACTTTCGACCTGGAAACGATTCGGCTTCGTGACGATTCGGCCTCGTGTTATACGACCTCACGGAAATGCCTTCACAAGCCAGTGCATTTACACGTATGTAATGAATTTGAAATGCTGAAAAACACTAGCAGCTGTGTTTTACTGAAACGTACTTAGAAAATTTTTGTGTTTTGTTGAGTGTGGTATACTTTTTTGTGAACTAACGCAATATTTTCTGCATGAGACAGAAATATAGTGCGTGTGAATACGAACGAAAATTTTAGGCTTGCGATTTTAAAAAAGTGGCTGAACAAAAATAGTTCAAGTTTGGCACATAAATGCACCTTGTCATCCTTGAGTGGTCGCAAAGTTTGATTTTTGGCTAATCGATAGTATCTAGAAAATTTAGTCAAAATTTTGTTTTTCAAAAATCGAGATTTCGGTGTTTTTCACTGTATCAGTCAATTACATCAAAAATTATATTTTGCGACCGCTCAATCACCCTGAGGCAAGCAAAATTAGCTATTAATTGTGCAAAAGCGAGTTACTTGTGAAGAGAAATCGCAAGCCGAAATTCCACTCACATTTGATCTACAGTGAATGCTAATTTGTAGCAATCAACTTCATTTTTTGTGTTTAGGCATACTTTTAAACCAGCTTGCCATTGTGCATCTAAAATTGGGCGCAGACGGCCGATTTTCGAAAAGTCACATTTCCGGAGCGCCACCTTAAGGTGCAACAACAAGGTGGATTCATGTGCCAAATCTTAACTTTTTTCATTTAGCCAATTTTTTAAAATCGCAATCCAAAAATTTGCGCTTGTATTCACACGCACTATGGCCCGTATTCACATTCAAATCCAAAGCCAAACTTTGGATTTGAAAATTACTTGAAAGTATTAAACAGTCATCATCTAAGAATTTGTATTACTAAACTCAGCCTTCGTTCACACGACTTAAAAATAGAAAGGGGTAGATGGGATAGAAGGACCCAGTTTAGGCTTCCAAGAGAAGAACGAAAATGCATATTATGCAATTTAGCGGACACAGAAGATGAGGAGCACTTTGTAGTTTCTTGTCCATTTTTCGCGACAGAAAGAAAAGTTCTGAAAACGTTCCTCTTGTTGCAAGAAAATGCAGATTCAAATTTCGTTCGCGTTCGGCTTTTGTCATCAGAAAATCAGCACATTTTGCTGGCTGTAAGCAAATTTATTTCCAGGGCTTTCAAAAAAAGGGCTACTAACTACAGAAATCAGCTTTCAAATTAGCTTTCAAAATTGGCCCCAGACTGACGTTTTTTTGGAAGTCACATTTCAGTGAAGTTTTAATGTATAACTAGTAGTGCTTTCTTTGTATGCATTCAACATTCAACAATATGTATACCTGTTGAGGTTTTTCTTGGAGGGGGTGTATTTATAGACTCCATGTTTTCGATCGTATTTCTTTACCCCTTCTGACTATTAGCTATTTTTAGTGGAATACAGTAGTTCCTTACATACTACACAGAAAAATCATGAGTCGGAATCCAGTGTGAATGTAGTGTGAAATTTTCAAATTTGGCACTAATTTCCGATGTCGAAATCGGGTGTGAAAAGATTCGAAAATATTTCACACTCCTGTTCGACTTGTTTTAGACTGGCCCAATAATCTGTCCAACAAATTTCACACTCATTCCCGACGTTTCACACTGAATTCACACTGCTTTTTAACGTCTGAATCCAGTGTGAAACACGTCGAAAATATTTTCGACGAAATTCACACGCATTTCACACTGTCGAGATCCAGGGTGAAAATGCTCCAGATTAGTTTTCTAATGGTTAAGGCAAGAATGGCAAGAAATGGCAAAAGATTAAGTAAATTTTTTTACAAATGCTTAAACAAATACAAATGGGCTCGTCCGGGAGTCGGACCCGGGACTTCTCGCACCCGAAGCGAGAATCACACCACTAAACCAACGAGCCACAAGATAAATTGTGAAAAAGTCAGATAATATGCATCAGCGAAACACAAAATTTCAGTGTACCGTACTACCGTTCATACATGGGTACAAGTAGTGTAGTATCCGAAATTTAGCAGAAGCAAAAACAGCTTAAGAAGAAAATATTTATCAAGTAAAAATAGCCTAATTTTCAGTTTTGGCATCAGTAATGTAAGTAAGTAATCACTTCTGGTAACCAACGTAACAAAAATCTTGGAAAGAAGTTCGGGGGTTCGACAAATCCTAAACAACCAAGGCCGGGTGGCACAGGTTGTATTGCGGTAAGCATTTACTGAGCATCTAATCTCAAGTCAGAAGTTCGGGAGTTCGACACCCCACCGGTTGCAAACTTTCGCGTGCTGCGTGGTTACAGTTGCTGTCCTTCATCTTTCCGTCTCCTGTGAGCAAGACTGACCTACCTACCTTTCTAGTGTAATTTAACGTTAGAAATCCGACTTACCCGAAAATACATGACTTTCAGATTCTGAATATAGTATATACGCGGCCCCTAATAGGGCCGCGTAAAAAATAGTTGCACCGCTTGAGAAAACAAAACCCCACCGGTTGCAAACTTTCGCGTGCTGCGTGGTTACAGTTGCTGTCCTTCATCTTTCCGTCTCCTGTGAGCAAGACTGACCTACTTACCTTTCTAGTGTAATTTAACGTTAGAAATCCGACTTACCCGAAAATACATGACTTTCAGATTCTGAATATAGTATATACGCGGCCGCTAATAGGGCCGCGTAAAAAATAGTTGCACCGCTTGAGAAAACAAAACATGTGATTTCATTACGAAGAGAATAGATCTTGACTATGAAAGGTACAGCAAGTAGTCGCAGAGGTCATGGCGCTAATATAAGGAATTGACGCAACCTTTTCTGTCAAACTTTAGTTAGGGTCGATTCATACTTCAATAAGGCATTCGCACAAACAAACAAAGCACTTTTCGTCGGATTTTTAATTTATACTTTTTAGGACAATTGACATTGGGACGTACAAACATACGGCTGTACGAGCATATAGACAAACGTGCCATTCAAACTTTTGAGCCGTAGGTCCGTTTGTCAGTTCCATATTCCCGAAAATTTTGGCAGATTAGAACTGAATTCAACTTTGCCGGACGTAGGCACAACGTGAAATTGTACCGTCGTATAGTGCAAATGAACGGACACACAGCTTAAAAACAAACGGACCTACGCATGAACGGACAACAGTATGAATTGAACAGCCGTTCTGCCGTTTGTCTACTTGTCCCAATGTCCGTTCAGACATTATGAGTTGAATAGCCGTTCTGCCGTTTGTCCGCTTGTCCCAATGTCCGTTCAGACCTTATGAATCGACCATTATAGTTATCTTAATATTAGTATCACATACTAAAACTAGTTAGGTGGCAGACTACTACCGAAGCGAAAATCGGGGCAATTCTTTATGATAGTTGTAGTTATAACATGCTAAATCAACACTGCCGTAAATGCACATAGGCGAGGCAGGAGGAATATCTACACCAACCTCAGACACGGGCACTTCCTTCTCACCCCTCCACCCTCCTCTTCTGAGGGCCGAAAGTGCCCCCAAAATGGGTAAGCAATTGAAAAATTTCCTGTTGCGGTGAACTAGTTGAAAGGCAAAAATTGTGGGTGTTGCTGGAAAAACAAACCGAACGCCAATTACTGAGAGCTTCCCTTTCCACCGTAGGACGAACACCCCTTCTTATCGATATCTTTCGTGCTCCGTGGATCTCTGACTACGGAAGTTTTAATCTAGTCAAAATCGTAGACATCATGCGTACTTTACACCATATAAATGATACAAGTATACCAAATTTAAGCAATATTGTTCTTCACAATAACACTGTTTTGAGAAGCTAGTTAAATGCCTAGTTTTATTCAGTTTAAACGTTAGTTGTTTAAAAAAATAAAATGGCTAGTTAAATGCTAAAATAAGTTAACTGGCTAGTTAAGAGTTAATGGTTAAGTTAAAATAAATAGGCTGGTCGTTAATAGCGAATAGTTCCTAAATAAAAAATGGCTAGTTAAATAGCAGTAGTTGCTTGACCCGAAAAATCCATCTTCGCGGATTTACTTTGTTTTCACGTATTTGCTAGCCCTAAGTACCAAACTGACCCACATGAGACGTTTTTGTCTGAAAACGTGTCGTTGTCCAGTTATGGCCCGCCAAAAATTGATATTTTGACGTTTTTGGCAATTTAGCAGGTGAGTCATATTAATCACTTCTGTGATCAGTATGTTTGGGATTGTTCGCTCAAATTGAGCAAGCACACACATATATGCTTTATTTTCTGGTATATTGTTAGTTGTTGTAACTTCAGTACTAAGATAGTGATGCGTTTTTGTTTGTCC
>JASANF010015852.1:0-13918 GCA_030248245.1 Trissonchulus sp. WLG1_4
GGCTGGTCGCTACTTAAGTTTTTCCGCAGGTAAAAACTTTTAATTCTGTATCCATACGTCCTGGTTTGCAAAATCATGATACCTATACCCTCATTTTGTTAGGGGGTCCCCCACAGTTCAGACCTACGCCTTCATTTTTGTAGGGGGGGTACTCCCTCCACAGTTGAGGCTTTTTTCGAAGATAATGGTCGCAGCATAATCGCGGCGGTCAAGCTGGGTTTCACAAGAGTGGCGTACCCTTCTCATTATGGACTGTCACACATAAAAGTGTCCCCCCTAAAATTTGTCCCCCCGGGACACTTTTATTCGGTTATGTTTTGTTGAGCCCGGTTCATAATTGTCCTTAAGAATACGGGGTCAGGGACAAAGGCAAGTTTTAGTTGCCAGCTTCTGTGAAAAATGCGAATGTGAAAATTGACAAATGCGATTGAACTAGTTTTTAGTATAGGGTCTGGAAGTAACTTTAACTAATCCTCAGGCAATAAATTGGCTTAGCCTATGTAGTCGTACAGATTTTGTAGTGTAACCGGCTGCTTTTCTAGGGGACTGGTGTCTGTAACTTCACTATTAAACAGTCCGTGTCTTGCGTTGCGTTAAATGCACTTCCCTGGTTCTACGCTAGCAGCCAGTCACGGTTTAGGATCGTCGTCCTACTCTTGCACGATCAACAAATCAAGAGAAACGAGTAAAACAGTTTATTAGTTAACCATTATGCACTCAAGCCAAACCACTCTCTAAATCTAGGCTTATGCCTTATCCAAAGCGGATGAAGGCCAGTCCAGCGTCAATAAATCAAGTCCACTTTTAGTCCGGACCGGACTATTTACCAACTCAGTCCAGACCGACAAAGTCTAACTTATTCCAGCTATCTTTTATCCACCTATTCCAGCTTAGGTCCAAATCCGACTACTCCTGCTGGTCCAATCCGAGGAGTGCCGCGAAGTAAACTGTATAGCCAGCGAATGACGTAATACGTCTGGGCTGGTCAAAGTACGATAGTTAGCATTTCCAACTTTCAAATGTCAAGTTCCTTTTTTGCTTTCATTTTAAAAGTCAATTGCAAAATTGGAAATGTCAAACTTCATAACATTAATGTATACATACTTAAAAAACGGCCGGTAACAGTAGAATTGCTTAGGAACAAAACAATGGGGACAGGGGCAAGCTGGAGTGTAAGCCACTGGGGTCTAATGCTTTCCTTGTTGGTCCTCATACGACCATTCAGGATCAACATCCAATACTGTTTTGACACATTTTAGCTTTTTTCTGTTTGTATTTGATTCACATTTTAAGGCGCTTTAACGAAGTTCGAGCATTAGATCATGCAAATAACAGTGATTGTTTGCGCTTAAGGTGGCGCTCAGGGAAAACGACTTTGGCGTTTGATTTTTTTCAGCGACATTTGTGACCATAATGTCTCGAAGGAAAGTTGTTCAGAATGAACAGAGCTTTCATTTGATGTGCATATTGTGATAAAAAATTTTTTAACATTTTTTGACAAATTTGTAGCTGTAGCATAAAAATTTTTGTTTCATTATAAAACGATTACCGATATCACTGAAATATGTGGTTTCTTAGCTTTAAATTGATGTATTAAACATACGAATACGTTAAAACTTTGCTGAGATATTCAGCCTTGAAAATAGCAAATCAAAAATGAAAAACTTAAAAAGCTGATAAATCTTCGAAAATGTCAAATATTTGATTTAATTTCTTAAAAAATTGAGTATGGCTTTTGGTAACTTTTTCAACGGAAATATGCAGTCCTAGGAAAGGTCTAATTTTTGAAAAAGTGAAACGTGTGGGCAAACCTCACATTTTTGCGTAGCGAAATCGACTAATTTTTTTGGACCTAGGTCCCAGCTGCCGATTGCGATCGAGTTAAAAACTTGCACAATGAAAGAAAGAATATAAATGCAGACGTGAAAGTTTTTCGATATTCAAATTTTGGCTCGTAGCACTTTTTGTAGTCGCTCAAAGACAACTGATTTTTGAAAAACCAATTTTTTGCAAAATCAAAACTGGAAATGAAAAATCGAAGATCAATCACGTCTAGATTTTTGAAAGATCTTTCTATTGATACCAAAATCGTCAAAATTGGTTGAAGTTTCGCTGAGTTAGGTCAAAAACAAAATTAGTATGAATACGAAATTCGACATGGTCATAAAATTTGACACATTCACATTAAAGTGCTAAACTGTACTGTAAATAAGTTTTTTTGATGTCTGTTTGATGTACAATTAAACTGGTATTGCTATTTATTGCATGAGCTGAGCGCCGAACATGAGTTTTGTTGCTGAGCGCTACCTTAATGCGGCGCTCTGAATAACCGAATTTGGGCGATAAAATGTTTCAGTCAAGTTTTCGTTGGTTAACTCAAGAAGAAAAGGTGTTTAAAATCAAACTAGCTTTCATTTGATATAACGTCAAATTTTGGTCAATTTGAAATTTCAACCAATTTTTCAATGGGATAAAATTTTTAAATCGATATACTAAAAAATTCTATATGACTTTTAGTACCTTTAAAAACAGTTTTATGCTAGCTGCAATTTTTTAAAAAGTCGTATGTGTAAGCAAACCTTTCCAAAAAAAAATTTCCACAATACGTTCAGCAACATTGAAAAATACGCGTCTTTTCAAACCAATTTTTTGTTAGCTACTTTTTGGCTTCTGAAACTTTTCTCAACGGATTTTAGCACAGAAAAATTAGCTCTATTTTTTGGAAAATACGTATGTGTAGGTAAACTTCAGGTTTCTGAAATTGGGCTATAGCGTACATTTGTTAGGATTACTGTCAGCTGCGAAAACCGATCCGCTTGAAACTTTGCAGACTGTTAGAGCAGATGTATATGGAGGCGCCGAACTTCTTGAATTGTAATTATTATGATTTGGCTCAGTATAGGCTTTTTAAAACGTCACTTTTGATAGAAATTAAAATAACTAAACATTTGTCGCCGGTAACGAAAATTCTACAAAAATGGCACCTCGGCCAGATATTTGTCTTTAAGCTATAGATTGTTAAATTGTTAAATATGGGCATAAGGCATCGATGATTTTTTTAGTTAGCTTCACAATGTTCACATGATGTCATGATCCCATAGCTACACCTGTAAAATTTCTGAATGTGCCAGGTTTTACATTCTTCAAAATATTGTCAAGCTAAAAAGCACTAATACTTGTACTAAGGTAAAGTCTCAATTGTAAAAAATTCTTCACTAGCAATTCGCAAAACGTATACCTATACTTGTTGCCTTTGGTTTAGTCCAGTCATCAATAATGGGCAAACGGTCTGGACAGAATTTTGCTTTGCGAAGTGTTTTAAAATTTACGCATTCATGCCTGTTGCCTGTTGCCACGGCTCCTGTTTTCGTATAAAAATGACCTAAAAAGTACCATTGGATACGACTGAGCTGAATATAGGTATATACCTAGTTATGTATAAGTATAGCGAAAAAACTGGCCCTTAAACCAGTTAGAATGAAAATTCAGTTGAAGTCAAATGCTAATGCACACCCAAATGCTGAATTAAACCAAAATCACTCAAACAAGCACGTTTTGCGAGTAAAGTTTATTTAATTTTAGATAGATTTTGTTGCGACATGCTTTCTGTGCTGAGGATATTCTTCGAATATAAAACGCGGCACTAATTTTTTTCAAAGCTAACATTTTAACTAAAACTAGCAGTCTGTATATCCATTCCAGTAATGTCACGTGATGGCTGAAAACGTTTTTATCAGTAAATTTTATATGGCATCAGATTAACCACAGTCAATAAACTTCAACGTATGATTTTATATCTCGTGCGTTCGCGTTGTTTCGTTCAGTTTAATGTTCGATTTACGTCATCTTCGAGACATTTACCTGTGCACTCTTGATAATATACATAATCGTGAAGCGGCATCCTGAGCACACGACTTTTCCGATTCTGTGACGCGCTAGCCGCTAATACACAATCTGTATCACAGATTGTTAAACTAAAGTTCGTTGCGACACTGTTGTAATGTACTGAGAGCAAGCGCAGACAGCTAGCTGCCTGTCTCACAAATTACGTACGCTGATCGCTAATCTACATACACACGACACACGCCCACACAAACTGTGTGATTGGGGGACCTGCCTGTAATTTTACACTAGAATAGACGGATCTGTGTGTTATTTATAGCAGACGTTTTGAATATAGTATATACGCGGCGGCTGAGGCCGCCGCGTAAAAAAACAATTTACCCACAAGCTTCGCACAGGCTTCCCAAGCGTTATAAATTGTACGTACGTACACTGGGGCTCTATTCGAGGACGCTTTGAATAGAACCCCCGGGGCTTTAATTCAAGGTAGGGGTTATATTTTTTCGTGAGCATTTAGACAGGGGTTCTATTTGAGACAGGGGTTCAATTGAAGACAGGGGTTTTATTCGAGGAAATACGGTAACCCTTTGATAAAACTTCGAAATGGCAAGTCTTATCGTTTAAAATGAGACTGCATCAAAATAAAACGGCATCAAAAGTAGTCTTGCACTGATGCAGTTAACATATCTAAGGGTATCCAGTGTACGAAGCGAGATCGTACCCTGCAGTAGTCACTATCTCACGATAGCTGCTCATTTAGAAAACCCGTTATGCATTGATTTGATTTGTTATGCACAGTTTAATGTTTATTTCTACTAGTAAATATGGATCGTAAAGAAAATTCAGTATATTACAGGTCTTTTCATTACAAAAGACGCATACGACAAAGAAAGGAGCGAAAAAATCTGATAAAGGCATTGCAGAATAACACAAGATATGCTTGTTTGAGTACACCACGTATACACGTGACTCAAAAAGGACTGAAGCGGAAACTGACAAGGTAAATTTTTTAGTCTTGACTTAGAATGGCAGGGCTCGTGGTCTTCACAGGTTCTTGAGGTTCAGGTCAACACTGGCATGGTACCTGAATTGGTTGAGGAATCACGAAGGCTGGGCACGGTTACAAAATCACTATACGTGTACATGACCAACTTTGAAAGCTACATACTAACCACGTCGTGTCCACTCTAAGTAATGGTTACTGCTAGTATCCGCGTGTACACTGTACACACTAATTATCCGTGTAACCGTTTACTTACACGTAAAACATCAGTGTAATCATGTAACAGTTTACACGCTAAACATCTGTGTAATAGCGTTACCGATTACACATTTACACGTTAGCAACCGTGTAAATGGTAACAAGGTTACTTCACCGTTTAGTGGTACTAAACGCTGAATCCGTTGTCAAGAAAACCATCTATTTCTGAATTTTCAGACCAAGCGATTTACCATTTCGGTACTGACTCTGAGGCAACCTTGATGCCGTCCACCGAGTGTTCAGTAAAAATAGCCTAAGTCTGTGCTTACCTACCTTCCTTTACATTACGGCGTCTCTATAAACAGAAGTATTTAAGCACAAATGGACGTGGGGGATTGGGGGAAGCCTCCCAGATTTAAAGTTCTGGGAGAAACAAATTCTTGATGCAGAGAAAAAGGATGCCCTGAAATTGAAAATTTACTATAAACAGTCCAAACGTCTACAAAACGCTTTAAGATTAAAGAAAACGCCGGAACTTGCACAAAACGTCAACATTGCGATTGTGTATACGTTCGATTTGAAAGAAAAATATAAAAAATCTAATGCAAAAAATAATACGTCACCCCTTAATTAACAAAATACATTGTGATACTGATATTTTTTCAGGTATTATCGTGAAACTGATCGAAATGTATTTGCCAACTGGCTACGTGACTGTAATGAAACCTTGACATTTGTTGGACTTGAACTACTGATAACTGCTTTATTGTTTATTAAAAAGAATTGAGTGCTGGTTTTCCAACTTTTGCTATTAAGAGTAGCTACCATGGATAATAAGTTCACGAACGCACAAACTTGGATTTGATTATTACTTAGGATTAGTTGTTTCGATATGGATATATTCATATATTACTCTAAATTTTACACAAAGTTAAGAAGCCATACAAACCGTATTTAAGTCTCCAAAGCAGTTTTGCTCAAACGTTGCAAGAATAAAGTTTTCTGCTTCGACATTCTACAATCGGGGTAATATGGGCAGAAAAATGCCCCCTTTTGACCGTAATACCCGAACCGCTATACAACTTTTCACTGGTAGTAAGCAGAAACTTCATTTTTGCAGCATTACTGGTAACCGCTGAAACCAGCATAAATGTCAGATATGAAGCTGATAACTTCAGCAAATCGAAAGTTACTGTCCGTCAAACATTTTTCGGTAATACGGTCAATTTAGGGTTGTACGGTCACCTGTATCGGGTATTATGGTCACAAATCGGGTAATGTGGTCAGGTCTATTTTTGCTAAAAACTAGGTAGAAACAAGCAATAATCACTGCTGATCATTAGTAAAGGGTCAGAATTAGTCAATTAAACTCAATTAGAACATACGGACGGGCAAAACGTTAACATGGGTGCAGTCAAAAAGTAGCCGTTTTGACGATTTTTTAATGAAAACGACCAATCAGCTGAAAGTTTCTTGACTTCAATTAAAGGTGCAATTTTCGAAAATGTCGAGAGTATTAATGATCAAGTCCAAGTGTTAAAATACACTCTGTAAGGAAGTAGAACTTGCCCATGGATCAAAAATCTTGCGCATGCCAGGACCTGCACCTTTCATGAGATCCCTCTGCTTCCCATTGCAAATTTTTGGGTAGAGATCTATAAATCTAGGTACTCTCAAGTCCTAACACAACTAGGTACAGGCTATGTGTGATAATAATAGTCTAAACCCTAAGGGCCTTTTCATAGATTAACTTTATAACTCAACATATGTAGGAGTACCTACCTAACTTAATTTTCCAAAATTTCGCTAGTAAATGCAGATAATACGGTTTAGTGGTTCTACAAAGTTTCATAAACTTTTCTCAATCCGATATTAAGTTATTGAAGTTAATCTAGTCAATCTAATCCAGTTAATATAATTTATGCATTAGACATTAAAATTAATATGCTAAATTGATTCATCAGCAGCGCAGCATTGGTCTGTTGACATCCAATTTATATTGTTATTAATGGAATTAATAAAAAACATCAAAGAGAAGGTAATGCGTCTAAGTATGGTCACATCAAGCTAGTAGAAGACAGGGTCATTGCATCGGTTATGGTCACTCTTTGATCTGAGTTGCCGAGTCGTCGGATCCAAGCTGCCATAGTGCAAGTCCAATCTTGGATTTGTTCCAACTTCCATGTTAATAATACATACCTAGCCACAAAAGACACTCGGAGAGTTGGAGCTAGAATTTCAGCATATACCAGTATCAATGTTGGATTGCTAGCTTGACTGTTTCACACGTAACATTTAGCACGTTTAACACGTTTTAGGTAACTGCAGAAAACGTACATTCAATCGATTGAGACGGGTTGGTGGGAGGAAACTCTGCATAAGACCTCCATATAAACTCTTCTATGATTGATGTCCCTTAAGGTGGCGCTGCGAATAATTTTTAAAACTTTCACGGTGAACAGCACAAAATCGGATTTACTTAATTCTGAGCTGGAGCCAAGCTCCAGTTGAATCGATTTGGATAAATCGCAGGTAAACCACAGCTAATTTTTAAACCGATTTTGAGAATTTAAACCCGAGTTAAGTTTACACTGAATGAAGCTTAGTATCTACCTATATATATATATTGTATATCGTACCTTACACTTTCGCTTAAAAACATTGAAGGCTGCTACAAAGCTCGTTTTTTTGGCCAGGTGCAGGTACAGTTATGCCCGGGCCCATAGCGGGCCCCAGGCCAGGCCGTCCCGCGCTTTCACGAATACGGTCGGGCCGAGGCCCGGTCCGGAAGCGCGCTGTTCGGCCCGCCCCGGGCCCGGCCCGAAAAATTGGCTAGTGGCAGAACTCTAGATTCAGGGTCCTGCTGCTGTGTTTTGATTATTATGACGGACTGAAAATTTTTCTTTTCGCTCAGTGTGCATGAATTTTGAAACAACGTAACGCACTGAAGCTTTGCCCAAAGTATCTGTAGCTCACAGTGCAGGGAATTATATATATTGCCTAAATTTAAACTTAACTTTATTATTTATTTTTTATTCAAAATAATCAAGGCAGTTATTCGGAGCTGCACAATTAAGGGGGTAGTGTCGCGAAAGCAGTTTTGCTCACAGGCTGTGAAAATAGAACTTTTTGTTTTGAAGTAGTACATGCAATGAGAAGCTAGTCCAACGCTGTATGGTATCAAATAATTACTGCCAGACATCACACTATCAATATTAACAAATATCTTGGACCAATCGTCATTAGTAAGCCAGACATCACACAATAGGGACCTAAAAGTTCGAAAAATCAAGCCAGATATCAGATTGGCCAGCTTGTGAAGTACACATCATGTGTGGACGCACAATTTTTTGCGACAAATAAGAAAAAAGAAAATTGAAGGTTCGTTTTTCTTCTGATTTGAAAATAAACGTCTAGATTTTCCACAATTTATCATTATTGCTGTTACTATTTTACAGTTTAAGTACACCTTCACAGTTCAAACTAGTATTACTCCACAGCCGCTGCAGTAATCTGCACTAAATTTTGTGTGCATAAACTACAACATATGTGCTATGAGTCTGTGTAAAAAAACTAAACAGAAAAATTGATAAATGTGACTAAAAAATGGATTGTGAATAGGTTTTTTTTTCGTCATTTTTCCGACTTTGAGACATTATTGCAAACTATATGCTGTACCAATTTTGCTGAAACTTGGCAAAATAATTTGCCTTTTGGTAGATTTTTAAAATATAGAAAGAACAATTTCTAACATTTTACTGAACAAGTTTCACAGTCACGCAAAATCGACTGCTTTCGCGACACTACCCCCTTAAGAGGACAAAAGGTACACCCATACAGGCAACCGGGACAGGCATGCGGCACCCGTTTCTTCTGTTTTTTGGATTCATAGTGTCCAGACTCCAGAGCAATCGGACAAACGAAAACGGTGCTTTTAAATTCGGATGAAATGAGTAAAGGACAAAAAGCTGAGGGACAGACGAACGTACAGAAACAGCATAGTGAATAGAACATGGAACATTTTCACTTTGTCCAACCGTTTGTTTATGGGTCTACCTACCCGACAATATCCATGACCATGTATGTAGGTATGAATCAATTTAAAACGTTTCTGACGGTTTGGGCATTGGCCCGTTTGACCATGCCACCAGGGCCCCGGCCCAGAAAACTTACTAATGGCAGAACTCTACACCCGGCCCGTTTATTTCAAAAATGGGCCGGTATTTCCGGGCATAGGCTACGCTCTCTCGATTACTAACGGGACCTGCGACGCTGCAACTCTAAAGTTTAAGAGTTTATACTTGCTCTATGGATTGTGCACGTGTCACGTACCTACTAATGTACTTTTATAAAATATAGGTTACGTTCAGGTACATATATATGTAAAGTGCAAGCGTTTTCGAAACCTTAAATTCTGGCACCTTAAATTCTGGTTTGATAGTGAGTTTTCTAAAAAATGTCACATTATATGTATTATTATGTACCTAACTTAACAACACAAATTTTCCTGAAGGTTTTGTTAAATTAGAATGAAATTTTGATAGTTTTTACTCAAAAAAGGCATGAAACCATATAACCCGATAGTGTCCATATTACCCGACAAAGCTGACCATGTGAGATCAAATACAATAGGACTTTAAGCCTATTTACCATTAATGCAATTTGGTGACACCTGCAAAAGGGATATGGTAGGCTCTGACTGTTACAAACGAAATTCGATTGAGTACGAAACAAAAGAAGGTTTATATTAGCGTTCCCATGAAACTTAATCTGTACTCAACCTGCTTATACTAGGCCAAAATTCTATGAGCTTGAGACTAATGAACAGGATCAAGTTTGTAATTCAAAATCGTTTTCGCAGGTGTTAAATCCCTTTAAAACCAGGAAATTGTCAGGAATGTATTTCTGTAGTTGGGACTTCTGTAGTTGGTGATAGGGTCGGAGTGTGTGTTAGTTTTACTAGGTGGCAGCGTATTTTTGATATGTTATTGTTATAGACTGACGTTCAGTAGTTTGATAGATAAAAACGGTGCAATTTCCGTTCAATTCAGTTCTAACCAATTTAATCAGACTTACTTTAACTGATAGGAATAATTGATTTTCACAATTTTAAAAGAATTTTTAATTTCCAGTCAATTTAAAATCGTAATAGTTTGAAAAGAGACCCATTTAAAAGTTTAGCAATTAGAGCAGTTAAAAGCGGTTTGTAAATATTGCGAAGTCTGTGCCGTATTTGTATTAATGGGTTTTAACCCATTTGATTCAGGTCCTGGTAATGGAGATGGGGAAACGTGCCACTGTTACTTGTACTTTATTGTTCATGGGTGCCACTTGCTCGGCGTGCTATTATGACAATTTTTATTAATTAAAGCGTTTTTGGGGACAATTTGTTGTTGTGCTGATTGGACTATCAGACTCCGGCGCGAACCCACGGACTTACAAAATTGGCGACGAGGGTGGGATAACCGAATTCGGATTGACGTTACTGCCGGGTGTGGTGGTGGTCGATTGGGACGGACCAAACAAAGAGCTCGGGGCGCGGCGCGGTGTAATTTAGCTGAAGGAGATCGGAGCTGAATCCTGTTTGCGAAAGGTGGCAACCTTTTTGGCGACAGCTGGTGATCCTTTTGGGTAATTGCGGGCGAATTGAAACGAGCCAGTAGACAGCAATAACGGGCGAACTGGAGCGGGCCAGGACAATTTATTGCTGTTTGTCTCACCAATTGCTGCAAACTAGCTGCCTGTTCGCAATACTTTAGTGAGGTACTGTAGTGTATGCACAGTTGAATATTACATTGTTTGAAATTCTTGGCTAATGCAGAAGTTTGTGACCAGTCTGAATTGGAGTTAGAATATAATGGTTAGATAATTAGTAGTGATTGTAGCCAGTTAAACTTTTTAGTAAGAATTTTTTTAAAGTAAAGATTGGAGACTAATAATTAGCATCACACTGTTTGTGTTGTATCAATTTTTGATTTTTTTTCTCTTTTTTTTGCGTATTAGTTGAAATTTCTTTTGTTGGCACGACTGCATGTTTTTGAAGCGGAATAGCTAGTAATGGCAGAGAACCAGGCAGTCCAGGATCGTAGCGCAGGATTTGGGTTAGCACCAGGACCATTTTTTGGTCGACCTGGGGAGAGTTTTGAAAAGTGGTTACGTACCTTTGAGCGATATGTAGCTGCAAATAGAGTCGTAGCAGACGATAGAAAGTGTCTCATACTACCCTCTTATTTAAGGGGAACGGCCGAAGTGGTCTATAACGGCTTGCCCCAGGAAACTAGGGCGAACTATGCAGAACTGAGTGCAGAGTTGCGTAGGCAATTTTCTAATGCATATCTGTCAGATATTGCAATTGACATGCTGCTATACAGGAGGCAGAATCAGGGTGAGCCAGTAGCAGATTATGCGTTCGATATACAGAGACTAGTGAGTGAAAGTTTTCAAGACCTAGATGCGCAGACACTGGAGAAACTGCGGCGTAAGCATTTTCTTCATGGTTTGATTCCACGTTTGTTTGAAGCTGTCATGTCTCCAAATCCCCCTGAAACGTTTGATGACGCGGTAAACCGCGCTAGGGCGCAAGAAGCTAGGTCACATTATCTGTATAATTCTGCTCCTTGGCTCGATAGGGGACTGCAAGCCCCTCAATATTTGCATCATATGAATCGGCAAAATCACCATAGACATCCACCACCAAGGCAGCATAATCGGAACGATAGAAATATTGCAGGACCTGCAATGGCCGCTGTAGTCAATTCGAACGCAGATGTGGCAACAGCCACAACTGGCCAACTAAAAATTAATTACTTGACGCAGTCGGACTTGGCAAATTTTGAAAAACGTATCACCCAGTTGCTTGAGCAAAAGTTCTCAGATAAGCCTAGTCTGCCGCAGCAAAGAATTGAAACACAGCGTCAAAGTTTTCATTCGAAACCAACGTTTAGGCAGCAAACCCAGTTTCGGTGGGCACCTAGTGGTGAGCCCATCTGCTTGCATTGTAACTTGGCTGGTTATAAGAAGGTTCAGTGCCCACAGTTGCAGCAGCAAAGCTCACGGAATAGCTTTCAGCGATTTGGTGCAATTAGTGGGAGGCAAGTTTACAAACAACCTGTCGGGCGCGGCTACACTCAAGCTTATGTAGGCATTGCAAACACCCATAACACGAACAATTGCGACAACTGTGTAGTCTATGACAACAACTATCAGCACACTAACGACTATCGAAATTACATGCCTCCAGGCAATTTGGATTGGACCAATGAGAATGAAATGTTAGGAACATCCCAACAATCGAACAGCTCACCGAGACCGCCTAACGCACACAACGTTGCTTTTGTTGGGTCAAACAATAAAAGTAACGATGCAAATTTGAATGAAATTGAGGTTGAAACTTTGCGTGAACAAAACAAACGACTACTGATGCGTGATGATTTAAATGTGGCGTGTCTGAAAAGCTCATTGGTTCAATCCAGTGCGAAACTTAGACTGCACGATAATTTTGCACAAACAAACAGCAAAGGAACCCGAAAAGCGGCTAGGCAATGTAGGTATGGTCGGTCAACAGTCAGTATGACAACTGTTTTGCTTTTCTATGCGGCTTTGTTGTGGAACTTCGGTATCCCCTTTGTGTTAGGTGGCAGTGACGTACCTCCCGACCTTTTAGCTGGACGGTTGCGTCGAGTAGGTAGTGTAGTCTATCCTGGTGTTGGGGTTGTCCTTGAACCTAGTGGATTAATAGTCACACCAAAAGATGTAAGGTATTTTCCCATAGTTCTGCATGCTAATGTTTCTAGTCTCACCGGACAGCATATTCGACCCGACAAAAATAGTGATACCAATACGACCTGTAAGTTGTACCCATTTTTCGAAAGCATTAAAGCGGCGATAAATGACACGGCGCAAGCGTATGACGGACTTCTAGACTCGGCGTACTACACTTATTTATTACATGACATATGCTCGAGAACTCCAGCATTATGTAGAAATAGTCCTGTTCGTAAAAGACGACAGTTAGGCATCATTGTTGCAGGCATACTCGGTTTAGGCGGTGCTGGGCTAGGAATAGCAAATAGTTTGTATTTAGGAAAGTTGTCCTCAAAAGTTGATGCTTTGCACGATGCCGTTGAACTGATTCAGAGTGAGGGACAGTGGCGAACACAAGCACTACAAAAAATAGTCTTGTCAAACGAAAAATTGTATACTTTTGCGCACCATGCAATTGTCGACTTATATCATTCGTTAAAAGTTCTCGATTGTAAAATTAACACAAATCTACAAATGGGTGAAGCGGCGCTGGCTATTCACGTTGCCCGTTCTGCTTTGCTTAGTCTAATAGAGGCTGTCGTTCAAGCTTCAACAACGGGAAAAATATCGCCGGCACTGATGAGCGTTGCTAAGGTTAGTGATTTGTTAAAGCTTGCCGGTGAATTTCGCGGAACTGTTCTGGAACAAGAGCCGTCGCTTATTTATCAGTTTGGTACCGTTTTTCCAGTGCGAGTCTCTTTGAAAACATTGACATTTGCATTTCTTTTGGAAGTACCACTAATAGAAATTAACAACGTTGCTCCTTTGTACACAGTCCACAACGTAGGCTGGATAGCCGAAGGAAACCATCCCGTAGAAGCGCGTATAGAACTACCCAGTAAAATAGCTGCTGCCCAAATACGAGTAGACAATACTACATATGCGTTCACAATTGTGCAGCCAGAACATTGTCAAAAATCACCAGGCTTGTGGAAATGTCCTAGTCAATCATCTGTAGGAAGCTATTTTACGAATAAATGTTTGACAGCACTTTTATCTTCTCATTCCACAGCTCCTTCGGATTGTGCAAGGTTGAAGGTGCGAAATCCTGTTAATGGTACAAAAATACTC
>JASANF010015853.1:0-10583 GCA_030248245.1 Trissonchulus sp. WLG1_4
ATCTAATCTAATCATCCATCTTTTTGTTAGAAGAGTTAGTGCTCTTTCAGACTAAAATATTTTTTTTATGTAAAATAACTGTAACACGGCCCGTTTTCCCGAAAGGAAAGAAATTCGAATTACGTGTCACTTATGCAATATCATAAATAACATTTAGGTTGACTGGTATAACTTCTCAGCACATCACGTCGCATACGTCTTAAAAACTACATGTTGGCGGTTTGTAATTATTTTAAGCTGCGCAACAAGCTTTGCCGTAGTATACGGAAGTGATTGCAACTAATTAACAGCAGGTTGCAATATGTAATAATTACATTTTGCACCAAACTTTCACTTGTTAAAAAAACACTATATATTTGCGTTAAAAGAATGACGCGGGATATCGAAATGGTTCTTAAGGAGAATGTTATGTACAGAGGGTGAACGTGCGTATTGTCGACTTTCGCATTGTTGACACTTCGTATTGGTGACAAAATTATTGAATTTAACATTTGCAAAGGTCACAAAAGTTACTCTATAAAGGTCACAAAAGTTACTCTATAATAATCTACAATAACTATACACTCGTAGTTGAGTATTGATTTTTTGTCAGTGAACTAACCCATACACGTAAACGGAGGAAAAGAAGAAGCAGGGCAGAATAAAATTTTTAAAAAATCTTCAAGTGTTAACATTTAAATGCCATGAAACTTAAGTATGTTGTCAAACTAGTCTTAACCAGACTCACTAGTCTTGTACATTGTTTAAATTTTTTGTCTGCTAAGTCAACTTCACAGGTTTTATACAAAAACTGTAAATTATTCCATTTTTAAAATTTTTAGTTTTGAAACTTAAATTTTAAACTGTTACCGTTGTACTATTCTAGTCTGTACTGTTGTAGGGAAATATATACTTATTGTGTCAAGTTCCTGTGAGTATTATATCAGTTTATGCAAATTCATTTTTAATAAATTTCAATACGGCTAATTTCACAAACCACTGCACATATATACCTAGCCAACAAGTAGCTGAAGTCTGCTTAAGCGTAACACTTCCTCGTAAATATTTGATTAAATAAACAAGCTGCAAGCAGCTACCTTTATTTGCTACTGCTCGTCAAAATTTCCAAATCTTTTGTTGTGCAAGCCGATAAAGTTGGCTCCATTTCAATTCACTTACGTTTTCATTTTTGTTTCGTTTTCGTTCATTTTAGTGTCAACTGAAAAAAGCGCAATTGTACATATGCTTACTATAAGTATCAATATGTTTTCCTGTTACAGTAGGGCATAATTAAGTAAGATTATTTGAAGAATAAGTAAACACACGTAGAATCAGTAATTTCATTTTCACCAGTAGGCGCAATAACATGAAGTGGTGCATTAGGGATTTTACACATGCACACTGCCTGCTGCATTGCGTAAAATAATGCGACAAAAAGTGTGAAAATTATATTTATAGACTGAGCCCACTCGTAGGTCTTTCGTGAGTTGACCTTTTACCCCCTTCTCGATTTGTCACACCTCTCTTTCATGACATTACAGATAAACTTCATAATTGTTACAATTGTAAGACTGGTAATTCAAAGTAGCCTGACACAAATAATGAAGGCAGGTGAAAGGTAAGCTAAATCTTGAAAATATTCTCAAGTTAGTGCGTTAAAAGTAATAAATTGTCACGATAGACAAAATAGACGAGCAGCATTTGCATGCATACATTCATTGTATTTCTGTACAGTCGAAATACGCAGAACTTTTCAAATTTTGCCTCTGCAAACGATTTTGCAAATTTTGTATTCGTTGTGATCGCGAGAAATTGAAGATAAAATTGATGATGATGATTGTTTTTTTTTCTAAGGCATCATTTGTTTAGTGAGAACGAGAACACCTGTGCAAGTGTTTGGCATGTTTTCAATTACAAAAACCCAGGCCGATTTGATCAAATCAAGAAGCTTCGCGAACTTGAAACGTCATGGGAATCAGTATCGATTTGAATATGTATTGTCGCACGATGATAATCCTTTTGAAAAAGACACAATGCTTTTCAACTCTTTACTAAAGCACATCTAAGTTTTTCTGTTCGCTCTAAGCTTTGGCATAATTTTAAATACGCTAAATCTGTAATTTGCGATTTTTGTATGATATAGTTCAAAATTTAGTTGTAAATGTGTATTTTCATGTCTATTTTCTGGTCTTTATTTGCATTTGCATACAGTTAATCTCTGATTCCAATCTATTTAGAGTTGATACACTGACAAGTCTTGACAAATAATACCTCCCCCTTAAAGTTAATAATAGTAAATTGTCAAGTGACTCACTGATACTAAAGCAAGTGTAACACAAATGAGCACCTTAGCCAAGCACGTTGTAGCATGATTCCTTATATGTGGGTTAACTTTTACACTATCGACCAAAACTTTCAATACCAGACTCTGGAGTCAAATGGAGTCGGAGTCATTTGATACCAGAGTCAACGTATTTAGTTGAAATATAATCAAAAGACCCCAAACTGCTTTGATTCGAAGTTTGTAGCAAGTAATTTTGTTCAGTTAATACTGTGTCTAAGCTTTGGCTGAGCTTTAAACCATTACTAGTCGACTGATTTTCTCCAATAAGTTTTTCAGTGTGATTGACGCCCCTAGTGTTTTTAGTGTAATAGGCTTCCTCATTCGTGAGGCATCTTTGTGAAAAAAGTCATTGCGGTTGCGCCATTATGTTTGTATAATTTAGGCTTGAGAAAGTACTATAAATTGGCCTCGATATCGTTCAACCTACCTTAGAAAGAAAAGGTAATACCTTGAAGGACTTAACTATCACTGACGATTCTAAAAGCTACTAAAGAAGCGTATGCGTTGTCATAAGCCTTAATTTTTTTTGAATTATGTTGTTGTTTTGTAATGCTTTGCGCCGTTGTAGATATACTAATATGGGAAACAAAACAATGGTTTCTTTTCTGTGGTTTACCGCAACCTATAATCATACGCAACCGCCGACTATCCTAAAGTATCTCATCACTAGCTGTCTCAACACTGGTTTAATTGCTACAACTGGATTGATCTGCTATTCCTTTGTACTGTACATTATGCTGAAGTTTAAAGCAGATTTTGTGAATCCATTTTACGACTTTGTTCGCTTTTTAGCTGTAATCGATTTAACAATGCTTTGTGTTGATATTTTTTACGCATTTCCGATTTCATTATTTGGTCCTGCAATATTTCCTTTGTATCTGCATCTTATTTTTTCTTGTCTGCGCTTATTTGCTGGATTTCAAATTTCTCCTTTAGTCTTGGTTGTTTCAATAAATCGATACATTACCCTGTTTCACAACCCAATTTCTCGAAAATTGTTTAGTAGTCATAGTGTGCGAGCCTCTATTGTCATTGTGTCAACATTTTGTGCTATAATGCTATATTTTATCACATATGATGGATGTCTATTACAGTTTAATGGTTATACGTATGCTATAGGTTGTAGTATTAGCATGGCATCATTCAAAATATGGGTATTAATCTCAAACTGTTGCGTTTCTACAATGACAATTGTTTATTCTATTGTATTGTATCGTTTTCGTTTGTCAATTAAGTCTATGAAGAGTGAGAATAGTGAACAAATGGCAACTCTGCGAAAAGAAAAATCCCTCACAATTCAGTTTGCTTTAATTTGTTTTATTTTAGTTGCTTGGAGAATCGCGGTTGTACTTTGTCAAGTTGTGGCGTTTAATAGACTCTATTCCGGTATGTTTTTACATTTCTTTTCCAACTTGAATAATACTATTAATCCAATAAGTTACATGGTTTTCTCAAAAACTATACAACTACGGCTAAAACAGATAGGAATTTTTGGCCAGAAAACACAAATTACCAGACTGCAGCCTATTCAAAATTCAAGCAGTTATCATTCGAAATTGAACAAATGAACCTCAACATAAATTTTGGCGTAGTTGGTTGGTTAAGTTTTTTATGTCAGATCGTGGGAATAGACATAACAAAAGGAAAGTTACGATTTTCAAATTTTCAGTAAACCTAAAACAACTAAGTTTCGTTATATTTTTCAAGCTATCTTGGATATTTCTTGCAGCCTACGGGATGTACTTTCGCTTGTTTGGTTTCACCATAAAAAGGTTTTATTTTAAAATTAGCAGTAAAATAGTATCACATTGCTCTGCTTCTAACATGAAAATCAACTATTCTATTGCGTTATAATAATTTAGTTAGTTTGTCGACTATTGCGTCTATCAAGATTTAAAATAATAAAAAAAAATTGCTAATTCGTGACCGTGAAGGATTTTTGATTCCAATTTATTACTGCAAAATATACCTACGATATTCCAACCAAGGAGCTAAACAATAATTTCTTGGCCATGGTTGATGAGAAAAATAAGTGAAGTGCGCTTTAAGGCTGCTTTCTGGCTTAGGAATTAGGTATGAATGATTGATTAGGGTATTGGCTCATCGACTTCAGAATCAAAGTTGTATATAATTGCAATTTTTAATCTGGGCAGGGGAAAACCGCTTCTTCAAATTTAAGGATGTACCGTAATAATGAAAAAATAAAAGGGAACATATAAAAATTGGATCTTCTAAAATTTGTCCACACGGACATTATTATCTGGAGAAAAACGAAAGTATTACCTACACAAATTATGTCCTCCCAACCAAACACTCATTTAAAAAACGTCCCCTTTGTGCTCCTACTCTGTTATCTAAATAAAAATATTGGGGGGAAAAATTTTAGGGAAAATTTTTATCCGCTACACCCCCTTAAAAACTTAGAAAATTTAAACTGAAAGACTCCTGGGCGATAGAAGTTTGTTTTTTTTTGATTTTGCGGTGTGCACCTGTAAAAACAACGTTAAGGTGAAGCGAAAAAAACGAGGCTGGCTGTTTAATGGCCGTAAAGTATTTTTTAAGGTGGTAGTGTCGCCAAAGCAGTTTTGCTCATAGGTTGCAAAAAGAGAGCTTTTTGCCTTGAAATTGTACGTTCACTGAGATACTAGTAAAATGCTATATGATGTCAAATAAATACTACCAGACACGAGACTACCAACATCTACCAATATTTTGAACTAATCACCATTTGTAAGCCAGACATCACTGAATAGAGGCATAAAAGTTCAAAAAATCAAGCCAGATATCAGATTGGCCAGCTTGTGAAGTACATGTAACGTTTTGACGCACAATTTTTTGTCACAAATAAGAAAAATGAAAAATAAAGGTTTTCTTTAGATTTCAAAATAAGCTTCTAGATTTTTTACAATTTATCATTATTGCTGTGAGTACTTCAAACAGATTACGCACAGCCAGCAAAAGAACCCCCCAAAGCAATTTGCACTAAATTTTGTGTGCATAAACTAGAGCATATGTGCTTTTAGTCTGTGAAAACAATCTAAACAAAAAGTTTTGTAATTGTGACGAAATTATTGAATGTGAATAGGTTTTCAAAACGTCATTTTTCCGACTTTGCGACTTCACTGCTAACTGTATGCTGCATCAATTTTGCTGAAACTTAACGAAATTATTTGCCTTGAAACATATTTTTAGAATATATGAAGAATAATGACCTATCTTTTACTGAAAGTTTTATAGAACCGCAAAATCGACTGCTTTCGCGACACTACCCCCTTAACTCCTTGGTTACAATTTTAATAAAAGTGTCAGTTTGAATAATGAGATACAACAAAATCACGTCTAGCGATACTTACGTTTCTATTACTTATCCAATTGTGCTCATTAATTTTTTCATTTACGGTTATGTTTACAGAACACTACATATACCTATATAACATGTAGCTTAAGTCTACTTGATAATAATAGCCCCCACCAAGTTTCTAAAATTAGTTGTATAATTAGAAATGTTTCACAAACAAACTTATAATACAATAGTGTGGTCTTAAACCGTTTTCTTGATTGTTTTATTGTTTATTTATTTTGTTTTATTGCCGATTGTAAAATGCCACTAAAAATGTTAAATGTGAAACATGAAAATATGTGAATAAAATTTATAGCCTCTTCTGATTCCAGTAGATTGTCTTGTTATTTCAAATGCATTGTCAGCGCACACAGTCCGTTCTGATTTCTGATGTACATTACATTCTTAGTCGGATAAAGAAATTTAATAGATTCAATGATATCAAGAAACCAAAATGAACTAAATGGAACCTTTAAGTGAGATTTTAGTCTTTCAAACGTGACGAATGTGTTACTTTATTAAGTCGCGTACAAGCAATATAACTTTTTTATTATATGTTGATGTTGAAATTGTTAAGCAATTTTTAGGATTCTAACACGTTTATTCTCGTTTCGGTGCTGAATTCAATTGACCACTTTTTTCAAACTATTTTTTTAATTATTCATGATCACCTTTGATTTGTAGAAAGGATTTTACACAAAAATATGTTGAGATAACACAAAAAAATAACTGACTATTTAATGGAAGTATTCGACAGCTAATTTTACACTATTTATATGCAACACTCAGGTTTGGAGAGCATTTTTAATTTTGCAAATTAAAAAAAGCTGTACCATGTTTCAATGAAAGTTAACTTTTCCAATTTTCTATCCGTTTTTAAAATCTTTCCATTCAGTCACTCCTTATGAGTATGTAGTTTGCCAAAATAATTAGTTAAAGGTTGGTAACCCGCGGATAAACAATTATTTTTTGTCGTATACGTTCTGACGTTTTGACAATCTATTCGTTTTGTTTTTGTGTCCCTTTTGTACAATATTTGTTTTCGACTATTGTCAGCGATTTCGTTCACTTTTATCTCCTCTATAAGACATCAAGAAACCCCTTAGTATCTGTTTTCTTTGTTTTTATTATTTTTTTAACTGAATGGTCACGTGACTTGGAGCATTATGTCGACAGGTTTCACAAAGTTTGAGAACAGAACGTCCTATTATATGCAACCTTCTTGAACCTTCTGCCCAATTTTTTTTCAAGAGGGCACAGTGAAGCTCAAAATTTATTTTCTGTGTCACTGTTTTGTAAACAAGTTTTTTGTTTTTGTTTTTGTTATGCAGTAATTGTGTTTTAGTATAAAAATGAGCACTTGGGCATCTTTCAATGCTGGTGTTACTTGCAATATAAAAATAATACTGGTTAGTATTTTATGATTGGTTACCGTTAACGCTAGTGTTCCATGAAGGCAAAACTATCATACAACACTAGAAACAGGAGCGACCTGTTAGAGCAGAGATACTTTTACATGAAACCAGAAACCTCATTAGGGCAGCCAATGAGCAAAACATGAACTTAACCAAAATTAACCAATATAATGTTGAAAATTTACAGTAGGCCCATACTTTTAAATGTCAGGATTGACCCTTTCCTTTCCAAATTTGTCTAAATTGCGCTAAGTCCAAGCTGTGGCAGGTTTTTGACCCGTCACCACAGACTGAGCTTGCATCCCAAGGACAGCTTTGGGCCCGTATGTTAACCACTCGGCCACAAGCTCGCTTCACTCGGATACCTAAGTTATCCGCATGACGGAACTGATCTTGTAAAACATCAGGACGATGAGTTTTACTAGTGTGACATAGTGCCAATTTCAGTTTTGAAACCATTATGGGAAGAAAAGGGTTAATAAAAAAACATATGAACGGCCGAAATTTTAGTTTTCAAAGCAAACGGTATGACTTGACCACCACACTTGTTTATGAAAATTCAAGCGTCAAATTTTAATCCTCCACAATTTAATTCCGTATATTTTTAATAGTAAATAGGCATTTTTGGCAGTGTATGCATGGTATTCTTTTCTTTGTCGGTTTTTTGCTTAGATAATGATGTGAAATACATGACAGACAAAACTGTTTTAGAAACTACCGTTTTGAGAGTCAAAATTTGACTTCTGCCTTGACGAAACAGTATCCGAAGGAAATTATTTAATGGCATCCTGCAAGGTCTTGAAAACCTCTACAAAACTAGGCCTGACACAACAATGACTTATTGACCCTAATTATTGTTGCCCTATTGTTTAGGGGTGGTTGACTGACTACACTGGCGGCGTGTGTGTCTGATATATTTTGGTTCAGTTTAAAAGTATAGTAGATTAATCAAAAGTGAACCGGTCCAATGATGGATCACTAGCTTTTAAACAAAAATAGAAAATACTAAATACTTGTTGTACTTATAATAATAATAATACTTGTACTTATTATACTTGGCTGACTGGACAATATTTGACAGTTAGGGTCAGAGATGCACGGGGGGACTTTTGAGGGGGGGGGGGTGCCCGACCCCTGGCGCAAGGGGGGGTGGTCCCTAGTTTTGGCCTTTTTTCGGCGATAGCCGAAAATTTTTCAGAATTTTTCGATTTTCAACTCATTTTTGGGGTACTTTTTTGGCCGCAGGCGAGAATTTTTTGCAATTTTTCAATTTTTTACGCATTTTTGGGGCATTTCTTGGCCATCAGAGGGGGGTGGGGGGTTGAAAGGGGGTGCCGGATGTCTGAGGGGGGGTGCCGACCCCCCTCAGGGGGGGGGGCGGATACCCCCCCCGCCCCCCCCCCTATGTGCATCTGTGGTTAGGGTTGACATTTTCTAGGTTTTCAAGTTCTTGTAGGAGGTCATTAAATTGCTCGCCTATCAGAAACGTCAATTAAAATGAGCTCAACAAAACTTACACTGGTCCTAATGGGATTTCTGCAGCCAGTAATTTTGGTCATTACTGTACAATACTAGCTTTATGAATAGTGAAATTTTAACTAACAATTATACTTGAAAAAAAACTATTTGTGATTATTTAAAAAATATGCCTGTTATTTGCCAACTATATTAATACTATACTATTAATACTATATAAAAACTTAAAAAAAAGGTTAAAAATTGTAATTGTTACAGATAGCCACAGTAATCTGTAAGCTCGTGGAATCAACTGCGGCGGATCTTCAAGAGCCATTCCAAATGCTTGGCTGTCCAGTCGAAACTTGTGGAAGCGCACAATTTCGAAAACGCATAGTCCATACACGTTAGTTTAAACTATTATTAGTCAATACAACAGTACATAATTGGAAGAGTAGGCCACTTTTTCTATGGGTATAATTGCAAGAACATGCACCTGACTTTGCAAGGGGGGGGGGGTTAGGGGGTGCAGTGTAAAACTTACTGGTCAAGGGGGGTGACACTATTATGGGGTTGTTCCCGAAAGGGTGGGTTATTTGTGAGAAAAGGGTCACTACAGTATGACCAAAAGTCGGAGTCAAAATCCCTTACTGCTGACTCCCCGGAGTCAAAACGGAAGTCGGAGTCATGTGTATTTTGGAGTCAAAGTATCTAGTTTGTTAGACTTATACTTGACTCCGTAAAATAAGGGACTCCGACTGCGCTTTTACTCTGGAGTCTGCAGCAAGTAACTTTGGTCGGTATTGTAGTTTCGCTTAGCTGTACAATAAAAGGGGGTACTGTGTTACAGAGTTAGTGATGCATGAAAATAAACGTTCTTTGCACCAACATAGTGCTTGTGGCGTCCACCTACGGAAGAAAAGTATAACGTTTATAATCGTTACTAAATTTTGGGTACCGCCTTTCATTTCAAAACACAGTACTCAATTGAAGGCGGGTACCCCCTTCGGTTGATTTTCACCCTAGCACTTTTAATCCGTTTCTTAAAAGTTTTCGTTTCACCTGAGCACTAGATTCAGCCTAGCACTAATACGACTCACCCTAGCACTAAGTAGATTCACCCTAGCACTACGCAGACGCATCCTAGCACTAACTACATTGACCGTAGCACTAATTTTTCCTCCAGCGCATTTGTAGTCATCTCATTTTTAAAACCGCCACGCATAAATTAACACTTCACTCTGAATTATTTATGCATTAGGGTTGCTAATCAAGAAGTGCTTGATAGTCATCAGAAAGTGAGAGAGGCCGTACCTTTTTTTCAGGTTTTTCTGCAATTAATAAAAGAAAAACTTCGTAGAATTTATACTGTTCATAAACTCTGATAAGTAATTTCGTCTTTTTGGACAAAGCTTCGTCTTTTAAGACAAAACTTGGTCCTTTTGGACAAACCTTCGTCTTTTTTTGGTAACGAAGCTTTGTCTTTTTGGACAAACGTTCGTCTTTTTGGACCAAGCTTCGTCTTTTAGGACAAATCTTGGTCCTTTTGGACGAGCTTTGTCTTTTTCTGGTAACGAATGTTCGTTACCAGTAACGAATTGGAAACTTTTTTTTGCAATGTACTGTATTTTCAACTTTTATTACATATTTTCAAGTTTTCATTTGCTTTGGTCATACAATTTTAAATAAATTTGAAGATTCGTGAAACAATACTGTCAATATCTATTATGAATGTGACAAAAACGCACTGTCAATAATTTATTATGTAATTGGCTGAATTTCCAGATACGCTTTGTCACTTTAACGGGCGCTTGACAACAAGGGTAATAAAACAATAAAACCTGGTAGTCACTTGAATGTGGGGTCAAAAGTCTTTTCATGGTGACTTACTAAATAGGAATTTTTGATTAACAAGTGCATGTGAATTCCATATTAGGTAGAAAGGTAGAAATAAGTTAGACGTAATTTAGAATAATATTGATTAAAGTGGCACAATGCAAAAAAGTGGCATAATATGATATAATAATAAAAAGGGTATAAAGTGTATTAA
>JASANF010015854.1:0-11389 GCA_030248245.1 Trissonchulus sp. WLG1_4
GAGTTTTTTTGGATTCTGCAATCATCCTAAGACATTATCTGCTAAGTGTTTCTGTTTTAAGCATCGGTGTGTGTGTAAAACGGGTTTTAGTTTACGACTATTTACTTTTTATATAAAATATATTAGCTGTTTGCCGTAAACTGACAATTTTGTCACATGATCTCTAACTAGTGTTGGGACGAAAGTTCGGGTTCGGGTTCGGGTACGGTTCGGGTCTTTTTTTCAGTTCGGGTTCGGGTTCGGGTACAAGTCAGTTCGGGGACGCAAAAAGTGGTTCGGGTACCTAAATTTTCTGACCGAATTACAAAATTTTTATACCGATTTTTTTAGAATTTCGAAAGATCATAAACATTTTAGTATATTAATAAATATATGTATACTAGAGCTAACTACACATTTTTCAATCAATCCCAAATTTTTTAATTTTTGCTGCTGTCCTCGCAGCAAGGCTGCACACGTTTTAGTGTGCGTGTGTGTTCTCAAATTGTTAGAATTCAAGCTGAGGTTTGAATCTAAATCAGCGCTAGGCCTGAACTCTATTTACCTCTATTCGCGCGACCAATTTTGAGAAAATGGCAATATATATGACATAAAATAATTTGTTACTAGCATGCAGCGGACATGCAGACATTTTTTGGTGTTTCGTCTCAATCGCGAATCGTGACAGCGAGTATCAATCGCTTGCAGTTTGATCACATTAACCCAAACTGGATTGCATACGATACAAACCATTTATATATCCATTTGTTAATTTCTTCCAACTCAAAACTGTATATCTCTGCACCACGCCTGGCACAGGCTGAAAAGTTCGCCTTTTTGGTATAATTTGTGCTACTGGTCAATTATATATAATATATAGTAAATAATAAAATTCGTCAAAAGGCCTGAACCTAAACCAGCGCAAGGTCGACACTATCTGTCAGTATTAGCAACGTAAAATCAGCAAGGGAATTCTGACAAACTCATAACTCATCTACGTTGCCTCTTGCCTCTTAGCCTGTTGGTTTGGGTGTTCGACTGTTAATTCTAAAGTTGGCAGTTCGAATCCACCCACAAGGTTAACGAAACCCACTTGAGCAACAGACTAAGGTTACATCTACTCCTGCCGACCCAGCGCCAGCAGTCTATCTCCACGGGGTCGATAAATGAGCATATACCACATGCATGACAGAAGGTAACAGGGGCCCGTGAAGGGTCCGTGCCCGAGGTGCTGGCCCCCTTCCACGGATTCCCGCGTGTAGATGACACCCTTGACGCTCCAGGGCTACTAAACGAGACAAGCACCGAACCCCAGAGGCTGGATCAGCCGGACGTCAAGTCCGCGGGTTACCTACCTTTTCTCATAGAGTGCTATAATGGCTCTAGTCTGAGCAACGAGATAAGGTGAAGTGTTTATTTTTGTGTGCATCTGGCACTGGCTTAGACTTTTAGTAAGAGTACATAATAGTGTCTTACTCTATATCTTCAATATAGAGTGAGACACTATTATGTATCTTGCTTTTAGTTATATCAAGAGTACATAATAGCGTCTCACTCTATATAGAAGAAGAGTGAGACACTCTCCAGCCTGCCTGTGTTCTAGCACAGGCAGATGCGCTGGTCGTTTTCAGCCTACATGTTGACATTCTATGCAACATGTGACTGGCCAATCAGAAGCGAGCTTCTATTCTCTGATTGGCAGACGCCTGTGCACGTGTTCCAATCATAAAACAGGATAGGGATACAGGTTCATAACTCATTATTTATTCATAGTCTGCTTGTAAAAACATTAAAAAAGGTTTGCAAATATCTTTGGGGATATTTTGGCAAACTTTCAGCGAAATTGATTGAGAAAGTTTTAAGAAATTCAGAAAAGTTTATATCTCACAAGTTTCTCCATCAATTTAGCTGAAAGTTTGCCAAAATATCCCTAAAGGTATTTGCAAACCTTTTTTAATGTTTGTGCAAGCAGACTATGAATAAATAATGAGTTATTAAGCTTTTATCCCTATCTTAATGCTTATCAACGCATCAGCGATTATATACTAAAGTGTGTTACGCAGGGAATCTACACGCTGATTGGCCAGTCACATGTTGCATAGAATGTCAACATGTAGCCTGAAAACGACCAGCGCATCTGCCTGTGCTAGAACACAGGCAGGCTGGAGAGTGTCTCACTCTTCTTCTATATAGAGTGAGACGCTATTATGTACTCTTGGTTATATCCACTATACACAATTGAAGAGCAAGCGCAAAATGTCGCAGTTAAGCGCACCAATAGCGAGATATGAACTTGCTCATTCGAAAGAGCATATTAACGTCACATGTAATGTAATATAAAGCAATTTAATTTATAAAGTTTTATTAGCTTAACAAGACTAGTGCGTCTAATTTGTCTAAAAACGTGAGGTGATATAACCTAGTATTTATCGACAACGTTCTAAACTTGATGAAAAAAGTTTAGTATATTTACAACTGTACCTAAATAGCATTGATCGCACACATAACTATTTTTGAGTGAATTCCACTGGCTGGAAGTAGATTGCGCATCTCATGTGAATTACCAAAGATGAATTATTTTTGCAATATGATTTATCAATAAAATCTAAATATTTAAAAAAATATTTAAAAAAAAACTAACACCGGCCCAGAATCGAACTGGGGACCTCTGGTTGGATGTAACAAATATCACATAGAAACCACACGCAAACCCACTGCGCCACCGGTGCTGCTGAAAAGTTGCGTTTAAGACGTCGCTAAATGGGTAAGTTACTGTGCTGATGTAATAAAATTGGTAAAAGGATTTGAAAATTTTTAAAATTTGAACCAACTTTGGCTAATACACATAAGTGTGTTAACAAACAAAACTTGATCTATTCACTGGCATACTCAAATCCGAATTATTATAGTTATCATTTTGCTTAGGATAGTTTATATCCTATTAATTATTGAAGCTACTGACGCAAATTTTTTTGCGCAAATTTCGGCCTTCCAGAGAAAAGTACCCGATGCAATGCACCTACTATGTAGTGTTTGTGACCGTAAACCGCCGACCGGCTCCGGTCGGCAACGATGCTCGGCCGGCCGGCCGACCAGGCAGAAATTTTAAAAAAAATTCATCAAAATCCAGAGGATAATTTCGTCTTATTTAGCCTATCACACTGTTAGGCCGGCTTTATTTGGTCGACGGGCTGAGTATGTTTTTGACCGTCCGGCCGGCCGGCCTATTTTGCCTGGCCGGCCGCTTGGCTTTAACCGCCCGACGCCGGCTTTTACCGACCGGCTAGTGGGCCGGTCACAAACACTAGCACCTACACGTTTCATTTTTTTCTAAAAATCTAAACAAAGCGGGAAATTGGTTATGATTTGATTAAGCATGAAACTTAGTCCGTTTTTTGTTGAATATTGAAAATATTTATTCCTTTGACTAAAGGGTGTTGACTCAATTGCTCCACCCTTTTTTGACATTATAGTCAGTGTGTAATGTCCTGCAGTTCATTTGGCCAAAGTTCGGGTTCGGGTGGTTCGGGTACGAATGGTTCGGGTTCGGGTTCGGGTTCGGGTACGTTTCGAAAAAAATCCCAACACTATCTCTAACCGCCACAAATACGGAGACACAACATTTTTTACGCAAATTTTACACTTTTCTCACAATTATCATTATCATTTTGATGTTTTTGTTGCAGTGTTGCCAACACGGCCAAGCGTGCTATTCTCATCTGGCTGTCTGTGATCACTTTCGGCAACGACGTGACCCTGTTGAGTGCGGCCGGCACCGCCACTGTTCTCATCGGCGTTGTGCTCTACAATAAAGCTCGGGATATCGAGGCTAAGGAAAAGATACGGATCAAAGGATTACTGCTTATGGAACGTGATGCAGCTGCTATGGTTTAACGAAGAGACTTTAGACGTTCTTTAACGATTATTGGTGTTACTGATGCATTTTCATAGCCTGTTTTTTGTGGGCAGATGTAGATTGTAGGGGGAGAGGAACTTTTTGCTTTCAGCATAAGGATTGTGTGTTGGGTATACTGTTGAGCTTTGTGTACTATAAACTATTCCACTTGCGTGATCAAAAATCTTTAAATACATTAACTACGGGATGAATTTGCCTTTTAGTGTAGTGCAAGTCTTTCTCTTCATCAGATGAAAAATTATCTGAAATAGCAATGCATGCTAAGTTTTGTGGCAGTCTAAGTCCAATCATATTAACGCAATCTCGACGATTTATTTATGAATTATAAAGAAGACACAAAGATGGCAAATTGTTTGACGCTGACAAAATATAAACTATGTTCAACTGCGGATCGTTTTCCAATTGCCATTTCTGCCATTCGTGTATTTTTATCTGACGCGGATCTGCAGTTTGCTCTCCTTGTGATTTCCATTATTTTTTTTTATTTTTCAGTATATCCCATAATGTTGCTGTTGTTTAATTGGATTGGGAGCGACTGTATGTAAATGGCTCGATGCTGTATATGATATTAGGTAATTATTTAATTCAGCTTGAGATTTGTTGTGTTTTACAAACTCTTCTGACGGTTAGTTTCTTGCAAAGTTGACATTGCTTATCAAACTTTGTGCTTGTGCTATGTAAGGTCAGTGAGTCTTTTATTTCTTTATTAAGCGAACTGCACCCTCTTGTGCAACATATTGTGTAAAAGTCTGCTTTTGGTCGGATCTATTTTTAACGTTTGCTTAATAAGTTGTTTCATTATAATGATATACCACGCATATTTGGTAAATGGGATGTCGTATTTTGCGTGGTTTTTTTTATTTTTTCGTTACGATTTTGTAAATCTTTATTGTGTGTTCGACATTGTGACTGTCATGATGAGTGATTTTTCTTACTTCACCTAGACAGATTGCATTTTTCGAATCTGGGATGATGAGTTATTTGCCTTTTGCCTTGCCCATGAAATTTTTTTGGGAGTACTGAAGATTGGCTATTACTAAAGGTGGGCTCTTTCTGGCCAAATTGTGGCTCTAATTTTTCAAAAGGTCCATTTTTGCCCGCTTTACAGAGGGCTGGCTGTTTTCTGCTAGTTTCTTGACAGTATGATCAGGTTTATTGTCACTTCTGTCGTCTTTATTTCATTTAGCAAACAGAGCAGGCTGCTTCTGTTAGCACTGTGCATGTTTTGATTGTACCATGTACCTCACTGTGATATTGTTTTGCCCAGTTTACATTGTGTCATGGTTTGGGGCCAATACTTTTGGATTAAACTACTTTTGATTGCAAAAAAGATTTTTCAGTAGCAGCCACTGAAAAATCTTTTTTTTAGTTCAGTAGCATTTATTTGGATCAATTTTCGCAAATGGAGCAAACTTTTTGGAGCAAATCTTAACTTTCAGCGAGCTGAAGTTGTCTATCTGTGTTAGTTAGGTGGACGATTTTAGCATCCATGTTTTGATCATTGTTGTATCATTTTTATTTATTACCCGTATATACTACAAGCATTGCAAATGTAGAAAAAAGGAATTTACGTCATTGTGTGGGTATAATAATAATATTAAGTGTGTATAAACTATAATCTGCCTATATTGTTATGGTGTGGACCCTTTTCCATCTGGATGCCTGTTCAGGTTTACAAGTCTTACAATAATTGTAAAATCTGGCGATTCTCAATGAATTGATATGACCACGCTTCACACCCCCAGAATGTTTTAAGGTAGCTCACGACGGCAAAATCGGTGGCTCAAAGCAAAAATGGTGGCTCACGAACAGAAAATGGACGGAACAGTTGCTCCGCACCCCACCCACCCCTTCCCAAATTGGGCGAGCCGCCCACGTATATGGATACGACCAATTCATAACGAATCAGCTGCTTTTGCTTACACTTACAATATTGTGAGACTTGTAGACAGCAGACTTATACATACATACTGAGCGTTCAATTTTAAAATGTGAGCGTAAAGATGGTTTGAGTCTTTCTTACCCAGTTAGACGTCCGTCAGCTTTTGTGATAACGTGTTTGTCACGATTTGTTGTTTAATCATACGTTTCTTTGTTAACTTACCGATTGTATCATTTGTATAAATGTCGGACAATCACAGGTGGTGGTTTACAGGATTCGGTTGCTCTTGATTGAAAACAGTTATTGGCTTTCTGTCGCGATTTAGTCATTCCGTTAGTTTACGATTAGACGATAAAATACGACTTATTTCTAGTTTGGCAGGTTTGTTTGGTACTTTATCTTGTACTCATGTTTTTGCCCTGATTAATTTAAACATCGACTTTTGGTATCTTTGTTAGATGGTTATGGTAGGTCTGTGAATGATATTTGTTTGTAAACAAGAGTTTTATCTGATGGTTGTTTCTTTTGTAATAAACCATTTTCAATGCTTTGGTCCGTACCTTAGCAGTATTTATGGCCAGTAAAACGTTTTACTTTTTGTTTTTTATGCAGATGCACACATTATCATGTTTTATGATGATAATTATTACGATATCTGTTGGATATGTTATCTTTTAGGTGCGCATACATTTTTTTGGACGATTAGCAGGGCATTTCCTTGCGATTGGACTTGTAGAACACTGAGCAACAGACCCATGGCGGTACATTTACGATTTATAGAACAGTGAGCTTGCTGCTGAATGCTGAGATCTCATTTTAGGCACTGCATAGTTTCATGGACACGACAGGCACCACGATCGATGTTTTCAAAAGTACTGATTTATAAGTTTTGCATTACAGTCTTGATTCGCTTATGTTGATCTACATAGAAAATTAAGATCGGCCTTTATCAAGCCTGTACCCTTGTAACAAGCGGCCGTAATTTACTTGCTGGCATATTTTTAGGCAATATTTTTTGGGGGGGGGGGCAGCCCCCCCCCCCCCCCATCGATGGGGGGGGGGCCTCGACCAAAATGGGGGGCGCACCAAATTCACGATAAAACACTACTTTTACACGAATAAATGGTTACTATACGTTAAATGTTACGTTTCCATACGTTGTTATAGCTACAGTAGTACTAAATTTAGCAAAAAAGGACCCAAAAACCCGACGAACACGACATCTATACAGCTAAAAAGTCGCTAAAACGTCCTTTCGGAAAAAATTTTAGGCTATGGGGGGGTCGCGACCAAAATGGGGGATCTCCGGACCAAATGGGGGGGGGGGGCGGCCCCCCCCCCAGCCCCTCCCACTAAAAATATGCCAGACTTGTATCACTTTGTCTTTGTCTTGCAGAGAAATGGTTGAAACGGAAGAAGCCTCGTGCTCAGATTCTGTACCAGTAGCCCCAGAAGTGATTCAAAGAGTGGAGTCAGATCCTTGCATTTCATCTTTCAAGGCCGATAAATTGGAAAAGGAAGCTCAGACGAATTGGGATAAATTTTATGGGCGAAATTCGACCAATTTTTTCAAGAATCGCTACTGGACCAAACAAGAGTTACCGAAAGTCTACCCCTCCGTGTTCGGAGATAAAGAAAGATGCTGTACGTTTTTCAGCGTTTCTTGTCATTGTGTATGTTTATTTGGTGTGCACTGTAGTCAGCAGTTCCCCTGACTTGTCTAATGTCTGTTGAGCTAATATGTTAAATCACACACATTTTTCTTGTTGGGCCACAGCCCAACAGGTCTTTAATTTTGATTCTGGTACCTTAACGCAGTACTAGCGTTAAAGTATCAATGTGCGGAGTGTGTTTTACACGTCTTTAACCGTAGCTTTGCGTCTGTCACAACTAAAATGCCTGTTATAATCAGTAAGTTGGTGCTTTCATTGTTCTTGAGAAGGGTATTGGAAAAAATAAAAGTCTGACAAAAAGTGAGCTGGTGGTGTCACAGGAAAATTTTTCCCCCGTGAAATTTTTCCCACCGGAAAAATATCCCTAGGGATATTTTTCCCCCATTATATGGGGGGAAAAATTTCACTGACCAAAATTTTAATACTATTTAACAATTTCTATGTGGTCAACCAGGTAAACTGTCCATTTTAATATTAATGTAAGTATACATAATTATATAACAGATGCTTTCTAATTACTGAAACTACTAATATCTTAGGGCCTATTCCTTTACCGGATTAAAAGGTTAATTATAATCGGACTAAACGGTTTAAAAAATTAGGCTGAAAAATGCCATTCCAAAACCTCCGGATGAAATGGACTTAACTTTTAGCGCGCTGATTTTTAATCGGACTAAACGGTCTTAACTATGCACGCTAATGTTAAGCGTGCATGTTAAATCAGTTTAGTCCAGTGGTAGTTTTGGAACGAGGTCAGACTATAATTAAGCCGCCGACTTTATTTTAACTCGTTTAGTCCGTTTAACTCGATATGCCTTTCTAAACAACTTGGACTAAAATAAGTCCGTTTAATCCAGTAAAGGAATTGGCCCTTAGTGTTGAAAGTAGTAATGCGGATAGGATCGGATCGGTCTGAAATTTTGATGCCGATCCGATCCGTATGCTTAATTGGCGATTCGATCCGATTCAAAATTGTAAAAGCCGACGCCGGCAGGTGAAAGCCGGCCGGCCGGTTAAAGTCAGTGGGCTGGCCGGCTGGACAAAATTGGCCGGCCGGCGGGTCAGAACTACCGGCCGGACGACCGGCCACATTCGACCGAACAACCAAATGAGGCCGTCATAACAGTGTGACAGACAGGCTAAATTAAGCCCAAATGACACTCTGAATTTGACGAACGTCTAAGGACAACCCATGGTTTTTCTTCAATTTTTTCGTGTATACACCGTATATTTATATTTAGTCCTAATAGGTCAATTTTTGGCGCTTTTTTATCTAAGTAAGTTAAAAGTTCGAAATAGTTTCAATTTCGCCAAAAAATCCGTTTTGTCATAAATTCTAGCTAAAAAGGGAAACAGCTGTTTTTCGGCAAAAATACTAACATTTAGTAGAAACAAGAACGCTCACATGACAAAATCTGACCCGCTGAACACGATGAATTTAAACTCATCACAATCAACCACGTATTTACAAAGTTATAGTCATTTCAAGTTGGCTGACAAGAGCTGTCCTTAGACGTTCGTCTGGATTTGGATGAATTAGTTTTTTTAAAACTTCTGCCGGGCCGGTCGGCGCATCGGCTGAAGCCGGCCGGCGGCTTACGCGGCCGGTGACAAGCAATATTGGTTGGTGGGTACACGTGGGCACTGGGTAGGCTTGTTTCAATTAGGAAATTGTTTTTCTATTTCACTACCATTATCAATTTTTGACCCAAATCAATTTCAATATCAATTAATAATTGAGTTTTAATGATTGAAACAAATAATTGAAACAACCCTTCGATGTGGGTTGGGTTTGGGTTTGGATCAAAGAAATTTGAAGCGTGGGTTACCCGCGGGTGTCCATTGCTAACTGCGCGGGGTCATCATGGTCAAAGGTAATGGTCATGGTCATGGTTCAAGGGTCCAACTTTTTGGCCCTTGAATGAAGGCTTGACATCTGAAAAATCGCCATGCTTTTCAGTTTTACAAAAATTAACTTTATAGCTTCAGCAATAGTTTCAACACTAAAGTCTGACAAAAAATAGGTGCATCATTCACTTGGGAAAACGAAACATGTGATTTTGTTGCGAAAAGAATAGATTTTCACTATCAAGAATACAGCAAGTAGGCGCAGAAGTCATGCCACTAAAATATATAAGTGGCGGCGTGGCGCAACCTTTTTTGTCAGACTTCAGATATTAGTATAGTTTCAGTAATTAGAAAGCATCTGTTATGTAATTATGTATACTTACATTAATATTAAAATTGACAGTTTACCTGGCTGACCACAAAGACTATAGAAATTGTTAAATAGTATCAAAATTTTGGTCAGGGAAATTTTTCCCCCCATATAATGGGGGGAAAAATATCCCTAAGGAAATTTTTCCGGGGGGAAAAATTTCCCTAGGGATATTTTTCCGGGGGAAAAATTTCCCTGTGACAGTGGGATTCGACGAGGTCAGCTCACGGTCACCAACCGAATAAACTAACCGCTCGACTATACAGCTCCCACTACTCCAAGCTACCCAAATGCTTCATTGCAACGTGACATCACATTTTTATTTAAAATCGACAACACAGTACTATCTGCTTCCAAACGGACACAACAATAGAACAAGTTAAATTTTCATAATTTAAGTTCTTCATTCAATTGTTTCTGTTGCGGAAAGCTTTTGAATGAGACTTTGCAGTTTGCACTGTATATACTGGCTGCAGAAGACTTATTTATGGGAAATATATAAATTCAGTAAGAGTACTTTCACTGGCCCAACAGGTTTACGATGGCCTCTGGTCAATGTACTTAAAAGTGAATGCTTGATACTTACTGAATACTTTTGCCGAAAAAGTTAGCTTGTTCGGTTAACCTTAAATCGTACTCGTGCATCAGTTTTTCTGCGTAGGCTGTCAAAATCTGTGAAAGGCAGAAATTAAGGGTGAACGTTATTTCGTTGTGGTTTTCATTTATGTATTTGTTATTGGAAATATATTGTACATGTGATCCACAACACTCGTTTGACTAGTACATGCACCTAACTTACTACGTAGTGGCCTCTGCCGTTGCTTATACAAGATAGAAGTTATTGAGCGAAGCTAAGTCAGTGATACAGACAAATGCTTAGAGGTGTCAGCACAACAAAAAGAATAGTTTTAGTAGTATACTTAAGAACCAGACCCATATAGTCAATATGCCAATTATGTGATTATCCAAAATTAAGGTCTCTGTCTGTCGTCTGATTATCATTTGTGCTACCGATTGACTGTTTAGCCAACCAGCATTTGTCATGTCAGCAAATAACTCTTTTCGTGCTTTCTGAAAATCTACTTCGAGTACTTTCACAGCTAAAGATTTATCGACCACATCTTGCAAATCCTCCAGAATAAAATTAAAACTGTTGTTCTTGTTGTCTGTAGCTAATGCTCATGTATTAAACTGCGTGCACTATATCAGTGAAAGTCGTAGAATAAGCATAACCATGCCAGTGCCATGAGAAATAAAAATTACTGTGTTTGAGCCAGATTAACAATCGCCATGCTATACACAGCAATAATTGCAGTAATATATCTGTGATCTGTGACGTGGCTTACTGCAATTTTGTTCCTATGCTAACCATTCCGAATTTTTGTACGTCTGAGTCCACCTGTCATTAACAAATCCTTGACAATTGCTTATTGGTAAACAATGTATCAGCTGTTATATACATCACTTTTTCTACTTTGGCGAAAATAATAGTCCATTTCATGAAATGCACCTTAATAGTAAAGCAGTACTTGTCATAACAATGCATAATGTGATCCGTATTTGAGAGTATGTGAATTTTATGAGATAAAATATCGCAATGAGATCTGTGTGATTTAGTTTGAGACTGTGCTAACAACTAGCCTTGCATTTTATCTAGGCAATCATGAAAAAATATGCAAATGAGCTTTTGTCAAACTTACGTGAGTTCTCTACTAAAGTCT
>JASANF010015855.1:0-25357 GCA_030248245.1 Trissonchulus sp. WLG1_4
GCTGAAGGTCGCGCGAATAGGGTGCGGAAAACAGTGTCTGCCCTACGAAGATCATATTCCTATTCTCAACAGGTATACCTAGTCCACCTACTTTAACGAGCTCACACGAATTGCATATTCTCGTTAATAAAGTCTTGTACCAATGCTTTTACAAGCTCAGCCTAAGTATTTTTCCGCTTTAGACAGACAGTAACCTATTCTACCCAAGGAGCCGCCCGACAAGGGCATTTTTCCTTACTAGTGACTATTTCGTAATTTTGCTGGCTATACGGACATGCGCTGTATAAGTATGAATCGAACCTAATATCTAGGCCGTCAAAATCTCAGGGTGTGTTTTGCGTAGCCAATGACAGTGTTTTTTGTTGTTTTATAAAAATTTTGGATAACGTAAAGTAATAACAATAATAATGTAGGCATGAATAGACCCATATTTTTTACGATTTTGTTCAGCTCGCCAAGTGGGACAAAATCCCGCCACTGGAGCACATGACGATGGAAGAATTTAATTTGTACTTCCCGGAGTACCAAATTGCGGATCCGTATGGGGAGCCACAATTCCGTGAGAAAATATGTTGTATTTATTCAGCTGTTTAATATTGTGGATAGGGGCTAGTTTATTTCCGACTAAGATTCGAAATACTGACGTTACTTACTACTATTCGGCCGAATATAATAATTGTCTTATTCCTTTTAAGGGGGCGCTCTGAGTAACTTCCAATAAATCAAAATAGCTTAAATTAAAGACAATTATCTTGCAGAGGTGCCCTTTTTGTCGAATTTTCGTTACCGGCGACAAATTTTTAGTTATTTTAATTTGTGTCAAAAGTGACGTTTTAAAAAAAGCCTATCATATTGAGCCAAATCATAATAATTACAATTCAATAAATTCGGCGCTTCCACAATACATCTACTCTACCAGTCTGCAAAATTTAATTGGGATCGGTTTTCGCAGCTGACAGTAATCTTAAAAAATGTACGCTATAGCCCAATTTCAGAAACCTAAAGTTTGCGTACACATACGTATTTTTCAAAAAATAGAGCTAATTTTTCTGTGCTAAAATCCGTTGAGAAAAGTTTCAGAAGCCAAAAAGTAGCTAAACGAAAAGTTAGTTTGAAAAATAGTGTTACGATCCGCTGGGAGTGCGTATATGCGCTATATACGCACACCCCGCCGGACGGCCAAGCACCCGTACGTATATGCTCTATATACGTACTATCCAGCCCGGGCAGCCAGCCTCTGTCTAATTTGCATATTGATTGTGTGAAGTGTGCTGATGGCTGTTGTATTTGTGCAGTTGTGTTGACTGGCTTGTTTGCGGGCAGTAAATGATTCTGTTGTCCAGAGGCGGCCATAACTGGAGGTCTCACCGATCATAACAACGGTGCATACCGTCTTGTTTTGAACTCGATCGGCAATTACAACTATGGTAAGCATTTTAACTGGTCGCTAAGCTGTTTTAGCTTTCAGATTTGCTTTTGAATTTAGCAATCCTGGCGCTCAGTACTGCGAATAAGTTGATACTTTCACTTAGTATCAAGATAGTGTGCTGGTATTTGTGCTAAATACCTTGCCTGAGCAGATCGATTTCCAGTAGATACTTGCACTAAGTATCGCTTTGCTATGTATTGCGTGCGCAGACGCATAATACCACTGCTGCCTCTCATATACTTGCACTAAGTATATGTGTGACGTCTAAGATTGTACCTGTCTGATATAATACTGGCCCTCAGTATTATAATAAATACGCATTGAAGCTTGCTCTAAGCTCCAAGCGTGTCAACCGTGAAGTCGGTCATACAGATTTCGGACGGACATCCCCCGAATCGGACGGGTGTCAACACTGAAGGTGGCCAGACTGCGTACGACTGGTCAACAGGTACTTTTGGTCGTCATAAAGAGGGCAGGTTAGTTGAAAATGGATGAAACAGAAGCGGATGAACGCTCATTGCGGGCAATTATGCGTAGGCTGGAAGCCCTCGAACGGGAAAATATTGCGTTGAAGCAGGCCAACGGTCAGCTAGCTACTAGGTTGGAACAAGTAGGTCAGGCTGAAAAACGGTCGACTGAAGCGAGTAGCGCGCAACTGGTGCGGTTCAGTGGGAAACCGGGCACCATGTCATTTCAAAAATGGGTTCGCTTATTTGAAGCCAAAGCGAAATTTGATAACTGGTCAGAGCCAGAAAAAGCCCGAAAAATTGTAGGCTTTCTGGAGGATCCTGCATTAGCTACATACGAGCAGTTTGACGATGCGGTAAAAGCCGTATCTAGTGCAGCTATGGACAAGTTAGGGGAGAGATATATGCTCCATAACGCAGATATGTATGCAATGATGTTAGCTAATCGTAAGCAGCGACCAAACGAGAGCATTGCTCAATACAGTCACGAACTGCTAGAGTTAGCTACTGCTGCGTACGGTAAACTCTCTGACACAATTTTAGACAAGGAAGTGCGACGAACATTCGTCAGTGGCCTTGAGCCTTGGCTCATGTGGGAAGTGATGCGACAGCAACCATCTACTTTCGATGCTTCGATACTCTTGGCCGAGCGGGTTTACAACGAACGTCAGCTCTACAATGAAGCCAGGGTTTTTTTTTTTTTGAAAATCCAAAGTGCGGATACTTTGCGGACGGCCAAATTTATTTGCGGACGGATAAAATTTTTTGCGGACAGTCGGCAAAATTCATGCAACTATGTTAGGATTTGTCTTTGTGCACTGTTTCATACTCAACAACAGTGGCGTAACCAGGAATTTTTTTCGTGGGGATGACTTTTCGATTTTTTGAAATGTGTTAAAATGTGCTTAATTGCAAATATATCGCAAAAATCTACACATATTAGCAAATTTCGTTGAAAAAACAGTTGTATTTTTGACCAGAGCGGCATATAAAGTAAAATTTGAGCCCAGAACACTAAAAATTGCAAAATCGCACAAAAAATGTCGTTTTTATAACACTTAACAGCTAAAATGATACATCAAATAGTGTACTAAGTAAATAAATAGCGCACATTGCAGTGTATTACACAAGTATGTAGCATAATATACTCGTGTAGACTTGCAAATGCAGCATAATGTATATACTCGTGTATTGGTGTATACATGCATAGGCTTTGACGAAACATAATAAGAAGGACTAGTAAGCACAGGCTTGCAGTGGTCTGGGGGAAATTTTTGATTTTTAGGCCAAATTTGGTCAATTAAAGACGTATCAGAAAATTTTTCCGGCCGGACCATGAAAACCAAACCATAAAAACGGTCAATTGGGAATGCATATTGCATAGGAAAATTTTTTGAATTTTGGACAAATTTGGTGAATTGGAGAGTTATCAAAAAATTTTTCTGCCGAATTTGTTGTAGCAAATTGGCTAAAACGGCAAAAAAAGTTTTAGCAAACTCTCAAAATTTTCGCCAATGCTAACGTTTTGGCCCAAAAAACACAGCTCGAAGAATAGTTTGGGCCCCTAAACACAATTCCGGGTTTATTTTTTGTCTAGGACCCACCTATGACCCCCTCAGCAGGGGTACCCCCCCTAGGGGGTATATACTAAGGGGTCAAATTTTCGAGATTGAGATTTTGGTGTTTTTAGGGGTAATTTGAGCCCCTGAAGGCCTGAACATGAATCCGAGGTATGCCAAGGGTTAGGATTTCTTTGCTAAGAACGGAGGGTCCATTGCCTAGAATAGAGGCTCTTCGGCCTAGAAAAGAGGGTCCTCAGCCTAGAATAGAGGGTCCTCTGCTTATAATAGAGGTCCTCTGCCTAGACTAGAGGGTCCTCTGCCTACGTCGGCAACCCGTTGTAGCGACTTGACTAGTTTTTTCGTTTATTTAAAAACGCACAAATTTCAGATCAGTCTTCACTATAATATGATAGGAAACGAAAAAATCAACTGTAAGTTAAATGTGCGCTTTGTTTGTATATACAATTTTTCGACCATATATAAATCAATGAATCAATTCCACCGCCCGGTAATTAATTGAAAGCGGTGAAAAAATACTGTTAATTACGAATATATTACGCGGCGGGGTGGCTCAGAGTCAGTGTGTCGTACTGGGGATCGAGAGGTTCACGGTTCGAATCCTTGTAAGATGAAGCAACATTCACCCAGCCTGTCAGTCACTACTGGTCTGTAAAATGGGGACAAGGAGAAATTGTGGGCAAGTTTTACTAACAGCGCAATGGGTAGAACGTAACACTGCCCAATTAGGTTCCCGACTGGACTAACCCGAAAAGGGAATCTTTACTTTCAATTACAAATAATAATCAGGATTGAAGTTACTTAATACTCGAAGCAAAATTTCTAAAATTTCAGTGAAAATTTGGTCGATTAGGGACGAGCCGGAAAATTTTTTTTGAGAGTGGGAAAAACCAAGGGGGGACCACAAGAAAAATCTTTCCTTTCGAGGAATTCCGGGATGCGGACGCATTGCGGACGGCTGAAAAAAATTGCGGACGACTCGAAAAAATTGCGGATGTCCGCACTGTGGTCCGCAAAAAAAAAACCTTGAATGAAGCTGTACGGCATTCAAGCTTCAACCCAGACAGCTTGAGCGGAGCAACCCAGTCAGTGGCCACGGTATCAGATGATAAGGTCAGTGACGACGCAAGCATGTCGTTGATTTTAGAGCGACTGCAGCGCATGGAGCTGGCCAAAGAACAGCAGTCAGCGAATGACGCTACAGTCGCCGCGACCGCTACAAGACAGGAAGGAAACAAAAATTGGCAACCAAATTCCACTAAAACGGAATGCCATTGTAGCAAGCGGTTAGACAAACTGGAGAAACAACTCCAGGGCGGTTTTGCGGGTCGCAGTAATCGGGGACGCGGCACCTTCGGCACTCGAGGGGGTCGCCAAAACAGCCCTAATCGAACCAGCTCTTTTTGCTCATGCTGTCGGAAACCAGGCCATTACAGAAGTCAATGCAGATATCTATCTTATCCCGGCTCGCACGGAAAAATTGGTGTATGGGCGAGTCAAACAGGGTGCATTCCCTGCAAACTCAGAACTAGCGTACGTGTTTGAACCTCGCGCTGAGGGTCTCACGAAACGAAATCTTACGATAGCGCATGCAGTCGTCCGACTACACCATGTTATTCCCGTGCAAGTACTAAACGCTTCAAACACCGAGGTGAAAATGTACAAGCACACCCGCTTGGGAAACTTGGAGCCCTGCGACGTAACTTGGGTGGCTGAAAACAATTCCGGTGAAACTGCGCAACCAGTCGCAGAAGGCCTACGCGATTCGCGATCTGTTCTACTGGCCGGGCATGCGCGAGCAGATTTACGAGTTGTGTCGTAGCTGCCAAGTCTGCCAAACCGGAAAAACCCCGCCCAATCCGGCCAGAGAAGCCCTTAGGTCGCTGCCCCTAAGTGCACCGTTCGAAAGCATCGTGGTTGGTGTTCTGAGTTTGCCCGAAACCTTATCAGGCAACACCTATGTAGTCGTTTTTGTAGATGATTTTACAAAATATGTTGAAGCTTTTGCGACAGCAGACCAAACGGCCACGACAGTCGCCAAACTTTTTGTTGAAAAGATCGTCTGCCGACACGGCCCCCCTCGCGTCATTCGTCACGACCAAGGACCAAATTTCATGTCAAAACTGATGGAGAATGTGTGTAAGCTGGTAGGAACCCATCGATGTCCATCCACGGCCTACAGGCCCCAGTCACAAGGCTTAGTAGAAAGGTGGAACCGTACAGTAGAACAAATGCTGAAATGTATGTGGATGCCGGACACAGGAATTGGGACGAATATCTACCACAAGTGGCCTTCGCATATAATACATCGGTACATGAAAGCACACGAGTTTCACCATTCAGACTTGTGCATGGAAGAGACCCTCTTCTGCCTATTAGTTTAGGGCTACAACCGCCCAGAGCTAGATATATTGATGCAGAAGACTATCTAAGCACTGTCACAGCCCATGCATTTCTAGCAAGAGAACAAACAGGCTAGGAAGAATTTGCAAGAAACAAAACAAAAGCAAGAAGACCGCTATAATACAAGAACCAACGCATACCCATTTGAACCTGGTGATTATGTTTATATACTTAATCCAGCTACAAAGCCTGGCCTAAGTCCTAAACTGAGTCACAAATGGCATGGCCCATGTCTTATTCTTGACATGGACCGTAAGCGTCACAATTTTCTAATTGACACAGGGCGCTCGCATAGGGCATCAGAATGGATCCATCACGACCGACTAAAGCCATGTCATGACACTAGATCGCATCATTTCGGCTCTCGAAATGATACCGATCAGCTTGGCTCTCGAAATGGCATCAATCATTTCGGCCCTCGAAATGATATGGATCATTTCGGCTCTCGAAATGATACCGAGGGTCTGGCTTGCCGGAATGACATCGGTCATTCTAGGAACGGTTCAGCAGAACCAGATCGAGCCGAGGAGCGTCGAAATGGCAGCCAAGGCAAAACTCACACTGAAAATCGATCTGCTGGGCCATATAATTTGCGCCCGAGGGCAAAGCACCAATTGCAGCTCTTGTGATTTGTGCTAGCAATTTAATACTAATTGCTGCTTGTAAAATACTAGTCGTAGCTACAGCTATTATAACTGACCCGTGATATTGACTTTTTGCAGGTTCCACGAATCGTTGTGAACACGGAACACCCGCTGTCCCGCTACTATCGGAGGGAAATCACTGTCCGCATCGGGGCACGGGAAATAAAGTTCACATCGATTGAGCAGATGTTCTGGTATGCCTGCTTGAACACCCACAAAGGCCAACGGGCAGCAGAGGAATTTCGCAAATCGGAAGCGAGGAACAGGCCCTACTTGTATCACCCAATTGCGACAGACGACGGATTCCAACCAAGCGCGACGTGGCTACTGACAGCCCATGAGGTGTACTTCAGCATCCTAGTTCACTGTTGGCAAAATAATGACTCGTTTAGGCAAGACTTCACAGAAGCCCTCGGGGACCATGACGTAGCTGAATTCGTGATTGTCAGCAGTACCAAAGATTATGTTTGGACTTCGGGACTATGACCCGAGAACCGGACCGAAACTTTCCAGGACTGAACCTATATGGCGATGTCCTGACAAAACTGGCCGAGGCTAAGAAGGAGCAAAAGGCGACGGTCAAGGAAACGGTCGAAGAGCTGTTTACCGATATGCGGGTGAGCACCGATGACCCACCATACACCATGCTGCTGTTAGCGGACTCGCAGAGTCGCCAAGTCCAATCCGTCCAAGGCGGTCAGGTAGTCAGTATCTCTGGCGCTCAGTTCCACACCTTGGCAGCCGAGCTAAACCAACTAAATCTCGGAGCTCGAGATTTCCACTATATTGTTAACTACTGCGGTGTGAACCTGGCTGGGAAGTCCAAGGACCAGTGGCAACGGAGTTGGGTAGACATGGAACGAGCGTTGATTCGCTTGAAAAGCATGGCGAGTGCACCAAAAGTTTTGTTTTGCCTACCCTTTCCCCATCCAAACGTGCCAGCCATACCCGAGCTTAACCAGTGGGTGACTAGTCGATTCGAGCTGTACTTCGACGAGCCGCAGTTCAAGCTTTTGGATTTAGCTCGTTGGGCGGCTGACATTATTACGGATGATTCCGGGGCAATTCGGCCGCGCTTTTTCCACCAGGATGGTTTTCATTTGAACCATGCCGGCTTCACGGAACTTTGGCGGCAATGGGTAACATACCTACCCGGTATCCGCACTCTAGCCTACTCGATGAGTCGCGAACTCTACGTCCAACAGACCGTCCGTGGTCACCCAGCCCTTGGGGAGGCCCGGTCGGCACGTGGAAACCAACGAGCCCTGTAACAGGACCAGCCGAGACATGAGGGTCACCCAGCTCTTGGGGGACCTCGAAGAGATCGGCATAACCGCCACTCAGCTCTTGGGGGGCCACGACGGGAACCACGAAGGCAGAGTCACCCAGCTCTTGGGGGACCTAGGCCGTGCAAGCGTTCTCGCCGATTCTGAGAATTCGCCTACAAACTGTGACATTGATGTGGAATAGCTAATTACTGATTTTTCTAGTGACGATTTTGAATTTCTTTTTCTCCCTAGTGACAGTTGTTTGTTATTCGGTATGTTAAGTTTTTCTTGTTCTGTTCTTTGTTGTTTTTCTTGTGTAGCTGAAAACGGGGTCGTTTTCTTCAAAACAAAGGGGAGGCGTGTTATCCGCTGGGAGTGCGTATATGCGCTATATACGCACACCCCGCCGGACGGCCAAGCACCCGTACGTATATGCTCTATATACGTACTATCCAGCCCGGGCAGCCAGCCTCTGTCTAATTTGCATATTGATTGTGTGAAGTGTGCTGATGGCTGTTGTATTTGTGCAGTTGTGTTGACTGGCTTGTTTGCGGGCAGTAAATGATTCTGTTGTCCAGAGGCGGCCATAACTATAGTGTATTTTTGTCAATGTTGGTCAACGTATTTTTTAGAAAGGTTTGCCTACACAAACGACTTTTTCAAAAGTTGCAACTAGCAATTAGCTACATAGAACTGTTTCAAAAAGTACCAAAAGCCATATAAAATTTTTTGGTATATCGATTTAAAGATTTTTTCCCATTGAAAAATAGGTTACAATATTTCAAGTTGAACAAAATTTGACGTTATTATATACATCAAATGAAAGCTAATTCAATTTGGAACAACTTTTCTTCTTGAGTTGATTAACTAAAACTTACATGAAAAATTTTATCGCCCAAAGTCGGTTATTCAGAGCGCCACCTTAAGCCAAGTTTTTTCAAGATACCTTTATCAAATCTGATCATAGCTTATCAAGTCAAGGCTCTAATAGCTTTAGGTCAAGAAGAAGAACGTTGATAAATTTGAACTTGAAACAATAAGTGCAGTTATCACATATTTTATTGAAAGAAAATCTTTTTTTGATGGTGAAACCGAAACGCACGTTAACTTAAAGCTGTTTTTTACTTAAACTGAAAGTAGTTTTTTAGTGAGGGAATGTGATGTGTCCCTCGTGGCTCTTGAGCCCGTCACAATCAAAATAGGGTGCGCCCATAGGCAAATTTATTCAACTTGGATTCAAGTCAGAACAACCACGACACTTCTTAAGTTCTCCTCAATCCTAAAAAAACAGCCGACACTAATTTTCTTATATTAAAGTAATTATTTTTAATTAAATAATTAATTTTAGCATCTTGCGAAGACATCGACGAGAATGATCCAGTTGCCATTGCAAAACAGAGTGACTACAAAGTGCCCAAAGGCCCGCTTCATTGATTTACTATACCCATGAATAGACAAGTAGCTAGTAGACATAGTAGATATTTATGAATGGACTACAAAATACTATTTCTGGTTGTTATACCTGTTTGAGTGTGTCGAATTTTCAGAGGATGTGATTTGTCTACAGTGTGATAGTAGCAGTCTTCAGTAACTTCTGGTTACATAGTTGATTTTACTTTAAAATCAAGTAATACCACTTTCATATTTATTTCATTTTCTTTCGCTGTAGACAAATATAACTTGATGGGTTAATGCCGTGTGTGATTTAGTAGGGTTACTTTTTTTAAACTGTAAAGTAATGATTCTCAAAAGAAAAGTTTAATATCCTCAAAATAGTGTATTAATTTATTTCACTGTTAATGTGTTGATTCATGTTTTTTGTGTGCGTGTTTAGTCTATTACTTTCAGAAATGTATACACTGCCCTATAGTAGTGAATAATCGCGAAACATTTTGCGTAATAAAAATTTTAGACACTTGCTAGTTTGTACTTTAGAGTGAAGTAAGATACTATTACTGCTACTGATTTATAAGAATTAACGACAGCTGAGCATTGGCCTGGGTAGCTCAAATGGTTAGAACGTTGGTGTCGATCGAGAGGTTGGTAATTCTAATCTTTCCTGCTTCATGCTATAATTGCTGTCGTACATGTAAAACGGGATAAAAATTTTGAGGGGCCTCTCCGGCCAAATTTTGGGCGCCCTCCCCCATGATCGACCAAAAATACCCAAAATTTTGCAAAAAAATTTCGCAAAAAATGGCCAGTTTTTCTAAATTTTTGGGGACCCTCCCCCCTGGCTCCTCGATTTTCGGGGGGTCCCCCGCATCCCCCCTCCTCATAAATACATGATTGCTATCATTTCTGTAAGAGTCGCCCCTATTTGTTTGAGAGTCTCCGTTCTTTAGATCAATGGTTTTGAGTCATATAAGGTATGTGCTTGTTATACCCCCTTAACAAAAGTACTACTGTGAGTTGGCTTGGCATGGGATTGAATGGTGATGAGAGTAAATACCTATGGATATTGTAGAGAAATTATCGCCGTGGTGCTAGGCACGAAATTCACACCTTGTCCCGATTATGAGTGAGAGCTTATAACCAAAAATCAATTGTCTCCACCAACACCCACACTCGAGCCAATATTTGCGTTTATGTAACGTCGCATTACCGATATGTGAGCATTTTATAGAGGATTTACCCACACACACACATCCCGAAAAACATACCGCTGGTGCCAATGCAAGCAATCATGTTACAGTATCTGGCAGTGTTCACTGATGATGAGGCTAGAGGGGGGAAGGCGGGACCTCACGACACTTGCTTATAGAGAATAAGGCTGGATTCATACAGCCGTCAAAAGTACGAAATGATCACGCTGTCACGGGGTAAATCATCCCCCCCTAGAAAATCATCCGGGGGGATGAAATACCCCGGGGCAAATCATCCCCCCGGATAAAGTACCCCGGGGCAAATCATCCCCCCGGATAAAATATCCCAAACACAGCTTCAATTATCGGAACAGTCACGGGGTAAATCATCCCCCCTCCCCCTACAATGTGACAAAGGAATCATCCGTTTAGCCATCACAAAGTAATTTTTGTTTATTGGCTATGTTTCTGAGATGCAACATAAGACTGTTGCAAGAATGTATGATAAATCGCAATACCGCCAATCGACAAGGAATTTAACGGTGAATAAAACATAGTCATTTTATAGTATATATAGAACACACCGTTTTGTTGAGTTGAAAGTTAAAAGTTTAGTATAAACTTGTTCCATCGCTCAGGCATGTACCTAAACCTAACCTACCTCACTCTAAAGCATTACCAAACTGAGCAACCGTGCGCTTGCATTCTTTGAAGGCTAGTATTATTAACCCTTTCATGCCCAGAGGATCATGGGAGATACCACATGATGAACTATCATATGTATAGGTATGGGGCTATGCAACTTGACTAGTCTATTCTAGTGACACGATCATTGAACGGTTTTTATGGAGAATTGTAGGTTTTCGCATTTGGCCGGCAAATTTTAGTCCTACTACCACACAATATGTAAGAGCAGTAAGAGTAATAAAAGAAACTGACTAATTTTTATTTTTTAAATAAATATACTTTCAAGCGACATACTTGTTGTTAAAGTTGCATGAAAAGTTAAAAATCGTTAAAACTAAAAAATTAAAACGAAATTCACGAAACAAAAAATTTATCATCCCAGACGTTTGAAAACCTTTAAGTTAAAAATGGTTAAGTTAACCACGCGTGGTTAAGGCCGTGGTTAAATTAACCACGCGTGGTTAACGGCTGCTTAGCGAAATTTAACCACGGCGTGGTTAACTTAGCCATGGTTAAATATTGTGTCTTTATCATAACACTAGTGTAAAATAACCACGGCGTGGTTAATTTAACCATGGTTAAACTATAGCGTCTTTATCATACTGAGTTAGCCACGGTGTGGTCAATTTATTTAACCATGGTTAAACTAAAGTGTCTTTATCATAACCACGGCGTGGTTAATTTAACCATGGTTAAAAATATCGTCTTTATCATACAGAGTTAACCATGGCGTGGTTAGGTAATTCAACCATCGTTAAAACATTGCATCTTTATCACAACCCCTGGTTAGTGGGCGATAGAAGGAAGTTGTATATAGTTCATTAACTAATTACATAATTGTAATTGGGTCGAAATGGGGGGCTCTTTGGGCAAAATTTTGGGTAACCCGTCAACCCTGATTGACCAAAAATTCCGAAAATTCGGCAAATTTTTACACAATTTTTGAAAAAGTGCGATTTTTACGCTATTTTACTCAAATTTTCGGGTTTCGTCCCCCCATTCCGCCCCTCATACAGCGCGCAAAAAAGTTCTTTGTTCGTCGGCGTACGACGACTCACATCTTTTGCGAAAAGCCAAAAAGTTACCAATTTTCGCGAAAATTGACCAAAAGGTTGGCCGGATAAACAAAAAAATTATATTTTCACTGTATTACGTTGAAAACGGTTCAAGCCCACTTTTTAACAAAAATTTTTATTCCTCCGTTTCTGGCCAACCATGGCCACTTTTGGCGACGAATAAAACTCGGCGTACAGCGACGAACAGGGAACTTTTTTGCATTGCACAGTACTGTACATGTATCCGCAGTTATATACAATCGTACGTATGGATCAGTGGTACACAACTTATGCTTACAATGCAGTTGTATAATGGTAAAACGACAGTTGAGGGGGGCTACTGTATAAGTCAAAATTTTAGGTTCTCCGATTCGCTTCAAATTTGCACACAATGGGTGGGATTCACAAAGCGCGTTTAACTTAGACCCAGTCTAAGTCTTAGACTGCGTTTAAACGCAGTCTAGCTAAACGAACGTTTAGACCCAGTCTAAGTCTGCATATGATTAGCGTGTAAATTTTGTTCTATTTTCGTGTTCTAAATTTCATTACGTTCTATTCCTGATTCACGAGCTCAGTCTAAGTTAAACGTTCGTTTAACTTAAACGCTCGCTAGTGTTAGATTTAGACTAGCCTTTTGGCTAGTCTAAGGTTAGTCTAAGTCATTTTTTAGCGTTTTACTTAAATATGTTTGCAAATTTTTAGTTACTGGTCTTACTGTAACTATAACTGCACTTAAATTAAAGTAAGTTACCTAAAATTATTCAAAAAGTTTGATGAAAATAATTGATTTTGGACTTAGTTCAACTTAAATTAACGCCTGAGCTTTATTTTAACTGTAAGTTTAACTTAAAATGATGCCTTAGTTTAACTTTAATACCTTTTTTAACTTTAAATTTAATGAAAATGGTTGAACTTTGTACCTATGTTCTAGACCCGTAATCCGCACGGACTACAAATGTTTGGTTTATCATTTATCTAATAATTAGCTTATTTAATAATAGGCAAATATGCTATTTAACTACGTAATTAACTTAAATTTTAAATTAACTTTTATTAAAATGTAATTTTATTACCTAAATAAACAGCATTGTCGGTACGTATTAAAGCAAAATGTTCTGCAATAGAATTTAAAAAAGAATGAAATCAAAGAATTCTGTTTAACGAGCCCGTTTAACTAAACAGGCTTTGTGAATCACGTTTAGACTCGGTCTAAATGTTCGTTTAAGTTAAACAAGGTTTCAATTGAAAAAGAACAAAAAAATCAGCTGACACATACTATTCATATCAATCTTTGTGAATCATGTTTAACTTAGACCGACGTTTTAGACTGCGTTTAAACGCAGTCTAACTTAGACTGCGTTTAAACGGGCTTTGTGAATCCCACCCAATGTAGCCCTAGTGAAGGCGCATTGCAGATGCAGCAAACCGGAACCAATGCTCGTGCGTATTTTTCACTAAGGGCTCCCAAAAATTCAATTTTACGTGTAAATCATAGGCAAAGTTTTAAATCATAGCAAAAAAAGTTTTTTTGTGGTCTCAAAGCGTCCCTTTACTCGAAATTTTTGTTAATACTGACGAAGCTAATTTTTACATGATTCGATAGCCTTACGTCATATCTCAACCTCTATGATCCATTTTTTAAATTTTTGCCCATGGCCTGAGCAGTGACTCTAAATGTAAACTCACTCAATTTTGTCCAACTCATAAAAATGCTGGTTTTTGACATGTTGCCTTTGATTTCTGGTTTCAAAACACATATCAAAAATCCGGATCACACGAATTTGAGCATAAATGTGGGCTACTACTATGCCAAGTTTCAGCCCGATTGGCTTTATGTGGTTTGTGCTAGAAATGTCCAACTAAGGGCTACTTTTAGGCCTTTTTGGCGTACGTTTGTCTATGTAAATACACTGACAAACGCACTGAACCAAAAGTGCACCTTGTACCCAGGTCCAAAATTATTCTCCATATTTGCTTACTTTCACAAATGTTACTCCACCAAGGCACCTCTACCTCAGATAAGAACAGCTAAGCTTGAAGGTGCTTGGTTTAGACTTTAGTGTTGTAAATGAGAATTAGGGCCTATGAGACTTGGGGGCTGTGGTGTAGTTGTTAGCATGCTTGACTTCGAAGCAGGCGGCCCGGGTTCGATTCCCGGCGCCCCCATTCCTTTCATTCTTTCTAAATTGGGGCATCATCTTTCATTCAACATTCTGGCGACCGTGACAGGACGGAGAGGATAGGGCCGGGTCCTCAGGACAGCCTTATCCCCGAACCGTCTTCGGAGGTGGGTTAGGAGCCCCATGCCCTGGGTTGAGGTTGGCACTTCAACCCCTACGGTACTCGTGCTGTGTGCTGTATGACTGTGTACATAGCTTCTCTAGTGTGGTCCCTCGGTTAAGGGTAATCCGAAAAAACCCTCGGTTTCGGTTAGGGGTGAACCGGAGAAAACCCTCGGTTTCGGTTAGGGGTGAGCCGGAGAAAACCCTCGGTTTCGGTTAAGGGTGAGCCGGTCAAAACCCTCGGTATTGGTTGAGAATCGTTCTGGGTCGATCGAGAAACCCTGTGGTTACGGGTAAGCCAGGAAACCCTGAGTTTGGTGTGAATGAAGTAGGCTTGGAGGCCTACGTGTGAATGTGCTCCGCCCTTGAGGCATCGGGTTAGCCCCGGGAGCATGAGTATTGACCGAGTATCGTTGCAGGGTCGCAACGATGTTCGAAGGGGGGACCCTGTTGTAAATGAGAATTAGGGCCTATGAGACTTGGGGGCTGTGGTGTAGTGGTTAGCATGCTTGACTTCAAAGCAGGCGGCCCCGGTTCGATTCCCGGCGCCCCCATTTCTTTCATTCTTGCTAAATTGGGGCATCATCTTTCATTCAACATTAGTGCGTTTGTCTGTGTATTTTCATAGGCAAAAGTACGCCAAAAAGGCTTAAAAGTAGCCCTTAGTTGGACATTTCTGGCACAAACCACATAAAACCAATCGGGCTGAAACTTGGCATAGTAGTAGCCCACATTTATGCGCAAAATCTTGTTATTCGGATTTTTGATATGTGTTTTCAAACCAGAAATCAATGGCAAAATGTGAAAAAAGGGCCGTTTTGGGGCCCGCCAAAGTTTAGTGATTTTACATTTGGCGTCACTGCTGCTGTCATGGGCAAAAATTTAAAAAAAAATGGATCCTGGAGGTTGAGATATGACAATCAATTAATCAGTCGAATCATGTAAAAATCAGCTTCGTCACAGTTAACAAAAATTTAGAGTAAAAGGACGCTGTGCAACCACAAAAAACATTTGCTCGTAAAATTGAATTTTTGGGGGATCCTAACAAAAAATTGGCAAAAGCATTGGTTCCAGTTTGTTACATCTGCGATGCGCCTTTATTAGGGCTACATTGTGTGCAAATTTGAAGCGAATTGGAGAACATAAAGCCTTTCGTGGTTAACTTTTGAATAGGAATTCCACCCTGTGGTTAAATTAACCATGGTTAAATTTGTATGATAAAGACGCGTCGTGGTTAATTTAACCACGCTGGTATGATAAAGATGTTCTGTGGTTAATTTAACCACGGTATGATAAAGACAAGTTAAGGCCGTGGTTAAATTTTTTATGATAAAGACGGTGTGGTTAAATTAACCACACGCTTTATTCAAGGCAAAATTTTATTTTACCATATGATGAAGACGATTTGGTTAAATTAACCATATGATAAAGACGATGTGGTTAACTTAACCACGGTATGATAAAGACAAAAATTTAACCCGTGGTTAAGTTAACCACGGCGTTAACCATGGTTAAATTAACCTTATGATAAAGACGACGTGGTTAATTTAACCACGCGTTAACCATATAATAAAGAGGCCCGGAGCGCCACCTTAGGGTGGCGCTCCCAATACCTGATTTTGGCCATTAAAAGTTTTCAGTCACGTTTTTAGGTCTTTGCTCTCGAAGAAAGGTTGTTCAGCAGTGAATTAGCTTTCGTTTGATATACATAACCTGTAGTTTTGTTGAAATTTATTTTTTGACCTGGATTTTAATATGGCAAAATTTTCAAATCGATTTCCTGAAAAGTTGTACATGGCTTTTTTTACTTTCTGCAACGGTTTTCCGCAGCGAATCGGTGACTGTAACTTTTTAAAACGTCGTTTGTGTAGGCAAACCTTTTTAAAAAATTGCAAATTACGCTGAGCGACATTGACAAAAATACATTTTGACACTGTCATTTGTGTGGGCAAACCTCATATTTTTCTGATCGGCAATAACCTTTTTTGATTCGTGGTAGCTCTCCTCCATGTAATGTTTTCATTCTGAAATTTGACTTAAAGTTAAAAAATAAGTATATGCAGGTGTATTTTTTGAAAATGTCGATTTCTGTTTTTGGTGAATTTCTGCACGTTTTAAAGTTGACCAATTTTAGAAAAATTAGTGTATTTTGAGCCAAAACAATTGGATTAAAATGATAAGAAAAGATACACCTCGGCAAAATAATTGCCCATAGTTTAAACTATAGATCGTAAAATTTGAGCAAGGTTTCGCTCAGTTATGCTGTTTGAAAAATTATGCGCATTTAGCCAAAATTGAAATTTTCAATCGGTAATAAAAAATTAAAACAAGGCAGCAGGAACGTAAAACTTACTCAAAAACCGAGTTTTGTAGAAGGAGTTTTGAAGAAAAACTTACTCAAAGTTTAATATATTTAAACGAAAGTTATTCTAGCTAGGACCTACGTCAACTTATAAGATTATAAAGTCATAGAAGTTGGTGGCACTCAGGGGAACCGGCTTTGGCGTTTAATTTTTTTCAGCGACATTTTTGACCATAATATCTTGAAGAGAAGTTGTTCAGAATAAAAAGAGCTTTCATTTGGTGTGCATATTACGCTAAAAAAATTTTCAAATTTTTTTGACCATTTTTGTACTCCGAGCGAAAATTTTCTTATCGCGATATAAATTAATTACTTATTTCACTAAAATGTGCGTTTTCTTAGCTTTTAATTGATGTATTGAACATGCAGATTTGTTTAAGCTTTTCTGAGCTATTTAGCCGCGAAAATAGCAATCCAAAAATGAATCACCTAAAAAGCTGATAAATCTTCCAAAATGTCAAATTTTTGATTTATTTTCATCAAAAATTGATTATGGCTTTTGGTAACTTTTTTAACGGAACTATGCCTTAATAGGAAAGGTCTAATTTTTGAAAAAACGAAACGTGTGGGCAAACCTCACATTTTTGCGTAGCGAAGTCGACTACTTTTTTTGATCTAGCTCCCTGCTGCCGATTGGGATCGAGTTGAAATTTTGCACAATGAAAGAAGGAATATAAATGCAGACGTCGAATTTTTTGGATTTTTCATTTTTGGCTCTCAGCACTTTTTGTAGACGCTCGAACAAAACTGATTTTTGAAAAATCGATTTTTTGAAAAATCAATAATCGAAATCGAAGACTTTTGACGTCTAGATTTTTGAAAAATCTTTCGATCGATACCAAGATCATCAAAATCGGTTGAGGTTTCGCCGAGCTAGGTCGAAAACAAAATTAGTGTGAATAGGAAATTTGACATGGTCATAAGATTTGACATAATTGCATTAAAGTGCTGAAGAGTACTGGAAATAGGTTTTTTTGGCCCATTTTGACAATCAATTAAAGTGGTATTGCTACTCATTGCATGAGCTTAGTTCCAAACATGACTTTTTTTGCTGAGCGCCACCTTAAGGTGGCGCTCCTGAAATGTGACTTTTCGAAAAACGGCAGTTTGGGGCCAAATTTAAATGCACAATTTCGAACTGGTGTAAAAGTATTCCTAAACACAAAAAATGAAGTTGATTGATATAAATTAGCATTCACTGTAGAGCAAACGTGAGTGGAAATTTGGCTTGCGATTTCTCTTCACAGCTATATAGCTGTTGCACAATCAATAGCTCTTTTTGCTTGCCATAACGAGATCAAGCGGTCGCAAAATGTAGTTTTTGATGAATATGATCAAGAGTACATAATAGCGTATCACTCTATATAGAAGAAGAGTGCGACACTCTCCAGCCTGCCTGTGTTCTAGCACAGGCAGATGCGCTGGTCGTTTTCAGGCTACATGTTTACATTCTATGCAACATATGACTGGCCAATCAGAAGCAAGCTTCTATTCTTTGATTGGCAGACGCCTGTGCTCGTGCTCTAATCATAAAACGGGATAGGAATAAAAGTTAACTCATTCTTTATTTATAGTCTGCTTGTAAAAACATTACAAAAGGTTTGCAAATACCTTTGGGGATATTTTGGCAAACTTTCAGCGAAATTGATTGAGAAACTTTGAAGAAATTCAGAAAAGTTATATCTCAAAAGTTTCTCAATAATTTCGCTGAAAGTTTGCCAAAATATCCCTACAGGTATTTGCAAACCTTTTTTGATGTTTTTGCAAGCAGACTATGAAAAAATAATGAGTTATTAAGCTTTTATCCCTATCTTAATGCTTGTCAACGCATCAGCGATTATATACTAAAGTGTGTTACGTAGGGAATCTACGCGCTGATTGGTCAGCCACATGTTGCATAGAATGTCAACATGTAGCCTGAAAGTGACCAGCGCATCTGCCTGTGCTAGAACACAGGCAGACTGGAGAGTGTCTCACTCTTCTTCTTAAATAGAATGAGAAGCTATTATGTACTCTTGATATGATTGATGTATTGAAAAACACTATAATCACGATTTTCGGAAAACGTAAACTTAACTAAATTTTTTTAAATACTATCGATTTGTCAAAATCAAATTTTGCGACCGCTCGAAGAAAACGAGGCGCATTTATGTGCCAAACTTTAACTTTTCTCGTTGAGCTAATTTTTTAAAATCGCAAGCCGAAAATTAGCGTTTGAACTCAAACGCACTTTATTTTAGCATCATGCAGAAAATACGGCTTTATTTCACAAAAAAATTGCACCACACCCAATGAAACACCGAAAAATTTTAAAGTAAGTTCAAGTAGAACACAGCTAATAGTGTTTTTAATCTTTCAAAATCATTACATACGTGTAAATGCACTGGCTTGTAAAGCTATTTCCGTGAAAATCTATTTTTCTTGCTGAAAAAAGCTCAAATTTTTTCAAATTTTTTTCATCTGATATGCACATCAAATTGAAGGAAATTCGTGCCTGAACAACTTTTGTTCTTACGGTGTATGGTTATTTTTGCGCATTTTAAAAATAATGGCCAAAACCCACATTTCAGTAGCGCCACCCACAGGATAATTATTTCCAGAAAAAAACTAGATCGTAAAAAATTATCTGGGTTTTTTCTGGTTTTTTGTAACATTTTCTAGTTAGAAAAAAACCAGAAAAAATTATCTAGTTTTTTTCTAACTTTTTTCTAACTTTTTTCTTGTTTTTTCTAGTTTTTTTTCTAACTTACGATCTTGTTTTTTTTCTGGTGTTTTTCTGACTTTGTCAAAATACGATCTGGTTTTTTTCTGTTTTTTTCTGTTTTTTTCCAACTTTTTTCGGATTTGCCCCAAATAGGTTTTTAATGTTTTTGGAGTACTTTTACGCCCTTTTTGTCGTTTGTTTTAGTCTTTGTGTCTGTAATTCTTTTTGTAATGCATTATTTTAGCTTGTTTTTTCTGTATTTTTCGGTGTTTATGGTGGGTTTAAATTGGTTTGCCAGCTTTTTTGAGTTTTTTTACCATGCTTTTCTGATTGTTTGATAACGCGATGTGAGTATTTTTAGTTTTTTCAAACGTTCTCAAAATACGATCTAGTTTTTTTATAGTTTTTTCTGCTTTTTTCTGACTTTTTTCTAACTGTTTTCTAACTTTTTTCTGCTTTTACTAAATTGTTTTGTAACGTTCTTAAGGTCCCTTATATACCTTTTATGTCATGTCATATATCATATGTATATATCGTTATTGTACATTATTTTATTGTATTTTTGTGTTACTTCGTTTTTTCTGCTGAGTTTAAATCTTGGTTTTTTATATGTTCATTAAAAGCGGCAACAGTTATTTTGGGGGCTAGAGATCAGATCAAGGCCATGGGGTTTTTTACTTTTATCAAGATTAGGTGGGTAGCATTTTACGGGTGATAACATTTTTCCCAAACCAATTGTAAACCGGGTAGATGAGTGTTTCAAAACAAACCTTTGAATCGTGCAAAAAACAATATTTTCATGTTTTCAGGTCTTTCTTTGGCCCACATACATCGATCGGATCAGTCAACGGCCATCTTGTTGCTAATTATCGCCCTCTAAACGTCACATAATTTTATCATGGTATTATATATATATATTTATATATTATATAGTGGTGCGGGAAAAACCCCTACGCGTTTTGCTGGGACTTACCTCACCAATTGTTGTGCAGTTCTGAGTCTTTGGAGCATTTTTAATGAAATATCAAAATTTTGCATGTGAAAGTGAATAATTTCAAAGTGACAAAATTTTCCTGGCTTTAGCAGCTGTGTACCACTTGAATACAAGAATGGTAGACGTGGACGGTGTTTGTCTACCGTTTATAACGTCATAAGCGCAAAAATTTATTTTTAATGCATTCAAATATATACTATGAAAATGCATATTTGGGCTGAAGTCATCCAATCGTCTTATATATATATTTATATATATATATATATATATATATATATATATATATATATATATATATATATATATATATATATATATATATATATATATATATATATATATATATATATATATATATATATATGTATGTATATTGTTTAGTTTACAAGTAGATTCGTATAGTACTCATACGTACGGTAATTGATTGAGCTTTGGCTCATTTGCATACCGTGCTGAAATATGCAAATGAGCTGAGAAACGCTATATAAGCAGCCGAATCGTAACACAGATCACTTCAAGTCTTTTGTGCTGACTTCAATCAGCCGTTACCAAGCAATGGCAGAACAGCCACCGATGAGAAAAGAACCCAACGCCGACGAACCCACAGATGCCGCACCACCACCACCTGCCATCCAGCAGCCTGCCTCCGTGGACCTCGGTGCGATTGTGAATGCTGTGGTATCACAGCACATGGCCAAATTGGAGCCACCACCACCGCCAACGAAGGAGAAGCCACAATCTGTGCAGAAGGACAGCTTGAAAAAGATGTTCGAATACAGCCTCGAGCTGCGGGATAACCTCAGCAAAGCCCTTGGGGAGCTTGCCAGTGACCAGCCAGAGTAAATAAATCGGTACAAACTTGTCTGAATGGAACGTTCAGAAACATAAATTCCGGTTAGCTGTAATTACTAGCCAGTAGAACGAGTGAAACATATATGTATATGGCATAGCCTTACAGTAAAGTTCGCTTCCGTACGAGTGTCTAAATAAACAATCCATGTAAAAACAATTCAATGATGCGTACCTAAACAAATTTTATGTAATATTAACATATATACGTACTTCTGAGTGGTCTGGTTTCTTATAATGTTCTTTTTACTTATAAATGTTCTCTTTTTTTTTCTTTGAGCCCGGAGAAGCTTCAGCAGTACCTGTCGATGATGAGCGAGAAGGTGAACTACCGCATCAAGCAAATCCGCATGGCCGACAGATACGACTGGGCGACAGTGGAGCGATACGAGAATTCCGGCACTCTGGGGGATGATGACGAAGACAAAAAACTTATCAAGGCGGCCGCCACTGCAGCAGAACGAGAAAAGAAGAAAGCTGAATCTCTCCGACGGGGAAAACAGCCGGCCCGATCGTTTTTTCGTACCGCGGGGGCCCCCTACGGCCCCCAAATTCTTCCTAACCCGTTCAGCATCGCCCCACCTGCCTGGCGCCCACGGTTCTGGCCTGCTGGTCCCCGATACAACGCCAATCCTCGTTAACGGACACCTGGTGCGATGGACGTGTGCTACAGGTGTTACGGGGCAGGACACTGGGCCCAAGATTGCCCTTAAGGCGGAGACCAAAAGCCGCCTGGCACCAGCAACTTCAAGTGATGCCAGCATGCCTGTGGCCGGTGTCATGAACTGTAAGTGCCCGGCCGATTACTGTTGTTATTGTCTGGAAAATAAAGCCAATATTGCTTTGGATTTGACGGTTAGGGGCAGACTTAAGGAAAAAATAGCGTTCTGGAAGAAGCTAACTTCATCCAAGCTGGTCTTGAGCGTTGTAGAACAAGGCCTAAAGCTCCCTTTTACTACGACACCCAAACGTCGTTTTATGAAAAATAATAAAAGTTCTCGGCTGCACAGACAGTTTGTGACCGATAGCATCATCGAGATGCTTCAAAAAGGCTACATAAAGGAAGTTAGCTCTTTTCCCAAAGTAGTTAATCCTCTTTCTGTGCACATACAAAATAATGGGAAAAAACGCCTGATATGCGATCTTCGCTACGTCAATAGCTTTGTTAAACAACGGAAAGTGAAATTTGATGATTTTAAAGTCATGACTCAGTATTTAGACCAAAATGGCTTCATGACTTCGTTTGATATCCATAAAGGCTACTACTTCATTGAAATAAGTGAACAAGACAACACATACTTGGGTTTTTCCTGGCTCATAGGCGGTGTAAGAAGGCAGTTTGTATACTGCGTCCTACCGTTTGGACTCTGCTTGGGACCATATATTTTTACCAAAGTCATGCGTCCCCTAGTGGCCCGCTGGCGAAAAATGGGAATTAAAATTTGCATGTATCTAGACGACGGTCTAATCACCACTGCCGATGCAGCTGGGTGTAGGTGCGACAGTTGTCGTGTCCGAATGGACCTAGAAAGCGCCGGCTTTATTACAAATGAAAAATGCGAATGGACGCCGCAGCAGTCACTACAATGGCTAGGGGTTATAGTAGACCTAAAAGAATATAGATTCAAACTACCTGAAAAACGTCTACGTACGACAAAAAAGCGTGTCGAAGAGGTATTGGCTTCCGATAAGCTCACTGCACGCCAATTGGCTAAAACCGTGGGAACTATCATATCGTTAGCTCTAGCTGCAGGACCCATAGTTCGGCTACAGACGAGACATTGTTATGCTCTCATAAACTCAGCCATCGGTTGGGATAGCAAGATACAGCTATCTAGTGAACACGTGAGCGAACTAGAGTTCTGGCAAAGAAATCTAAACAAACTGCTGTATGCTTCTATTCAGAAACCGAGTATTCCAGTAACACTCTGTTTTTCGGACGCCAGTAAGTCAGGAGTGGCCATGGTGTTAAACGAGTATAGTGACAGACGAGTAGCGTTTCGCGCTTTGTCTGCGGAAGAAATGCGTAAGTCCAGCACTTGGCGAGAGCTTGAGGCAATTCACTTCGGTTTGAAAGCCTTTCAAAAGCATGTACAAAATAAAAAAGTGAAAATTTACTCTGATAATCAAGCTGTCAGCCGCATAGTTTCGGCCGGAAGCTCGAAAGGAGAACTACAAAATCTTGCAATCGAAATTTATAGCCTGTGTTTGAGCTTAGGTACCGAGGTCGAAGTAGAATGGATCCCCAGAGAGGCCAATGAAGAAGCAGACCGTCTAAGCAAAACACAAGATTTCGATGACTGGACAGTTCATCCAGCGGTATTTAATCTGCTGGTCGCTAAATGGGGGCGCCCCGACATAGATAGGTTTGCCGGTTATGAAAATGCTAAACTTTCGCGCTTTAACTCAAAAACGTGGGTGCCTGGCACAGAGCGAGTTGACGCATTTGCAGAGTTATGGACAGGCACCTTTTCATGGCTGGCTCCGCCAACGAGACTCATCACCCAAACAATTCGTCACCTGGTTCTGTCTAGGAGCAAAGCCATACTAATTGGGCCTGACTGGCCATCTGCAGCCTTTTGGCCCGTTCTAAAATCATGCTGGAATCAACTAGTTCAAGACTCGGTCACATTCCCCCCAGGGAATTGCGTATTTGAACGTGGCTCCCAGAAAAATTCTGTGTTTGGCCCGTACTTTCCTTCCGCAGTCCATGCACTTCTACTAAACTCAACTTTGAACTCTTCATAGTTTATCATACTGTTCGATGCTAACTGTTAAATAAAACTTATTTCTTTTCGTCCGAGCTTAGTGAGTAGAGAAAAGAAATATTGTTTAGTTTACAAGTAGATTCGTATAGTACTCATACGTACGGTAATTGATTGAGCTTTGGCTCATTTGCATACCGTGCTGAAATATGCAAATGAGTTGAGAAACGCTATATAAGCATCCGAATCGTAACACAGATCACTTCAAGTCTTTTGTGCTGACTTCAATCAGCCGTTACCCACCCACCCTCCCACATAGTACAAAAATAAATTGTATTTAGATGTCATATCCAAAAGCAGCTGGAGTGACGGAGGAGTGGCGACTCTGAGCAAAGATGAAGCACCGTTATACAGAAGTATGCTCGAACTGTTGCGACACAGTCGCGCCCCAAACACACTACGTACCTACAGAAGTCAATTGGAAAAATTTCGCAAGTGGTGCAATGAGCATAGCCGAGAAGATCTACCTGCCTCTTCAATAACTGTTTCAATGTATCTTACCTACTTAAAATCGTTGGGGCGCCCTCCCAGTGCCTTGAATGCAGCCTCAGCTGCTATTAGCTGGGCACATAATGTGGCTGGCTGGAACAATCCCACAAGCACCAAACTGCCAAAATTATTTGTGGACGCTGCTCGAAGGCTTGATTCGAGACCAGCCAAACCTAAGACTGCCGTTCAGCCTAACATAATAGGCATGATTCTGAAGACGTATGCATCAGAAAACGCAAACCTGAAGCAGCTACGTCTTGCGACCTTTTGCTCACTCAGTTACTATGGATTTCTACGGCCTCAAGAGGCCTTAAATCTTAAAACAAGTGACATTACTTTGAACGAAAATGGTTACAAAATTTCAGTAAAAAGTAGCAAAACAGACCAGTATAACAAGGGCGATACCATTTGTATAGCCAAAACCAACAACAAAGATTGTCCCCGGAAACTGATCGAACGCTACTTAAACCACGTCAGCTCTCCTTATAATTTAAATAGTTTCCTTTTTCCAGCCCTCAGCTTTTGTCGTAAGTCTAGACTCTTTAAAGCCAGACACGACAGGTGTATTTCTTATGGCTGAATCAGGGAAGAATTCAAAGCAGCACTGACAGCAATAGGTGTAGATAACACTAACTATGGTCTACACTCCCTGCGAAGTGGGGGCACCACCGCCGCAGCAGCCGCTGGTGTATCGGATCGACAGATTCGAAAACACGGACGATGGAAGACGAAAATGACCATGGAACACTATATTGAAGAGACTGAGCAGTCGGAACTCTCAGTCACCAAAGCAA